>CM060118.1:36576890-36869716 GCA_030522415.1 Channallabes apus
AAAAATAGAAAATAGTAAACCGTCTTTCATATGTGTAAGGAATCACCACTAGAGGGTACTGTTTTGCTTTTTGTAGTTTTTGTTTGCAGACTCAGTTTCCCAGAAAGCTCCTCGGTCAGGTGATGCGAGTGCACACCTGAACCTAGGCAAGCCATTAAATCTTCAATAAATAGCTGATTAGTCTGGGAAACTGGGTCGAGCATTTAACGTTTATCCGTACTGTCAGTTAAGTGGGCATTTTGTTTTGTGTATTGTTTTCCCTTGTTTTAATGTTGGTTTATTTTATATGGTTATTTTGTATTTTATGTTACCCCATAACTACTAAGCATGTTCCCAGGCTAAATGTAACTGATGGTGTTCTTGTGTGTCTGGAGCTGATTCTGTGTTGAGTCCTGTTGTGTTGTGTCTTAGAGTGTAGGTAAGTTGTTAGCTCTGTGTGTCCCTAAGATTAGCCCCCATGTGTCCCTAAGATTAGCCCCCATGTGTCCCTTAGCCTAGCCCCCATGTGTCCCTTAGCCTAGCCCCCATGTGTCCCTTAGCCTAGCCCCCATGTGTCCCTTAGCCTAGCCCCCATGTGTCCATAGTCCCCAGTGTCCCTGGCACCTGTGCCACAAGTCTGTAACGTTGTGGTAGCTATTAGGTAAGTGTAGCTAAGTGCATGTTAGGCTAAAGACATGTTTAGCTAACTGCCATGGGTGGCTAATAGCTATGTTTAGCTGATTGCCATGTCTTTAGCCTTAGTCCTGTCTCGTGTCTCTGGTCCTGTCTCGTGTCCCTAGTCTCTCGTCTTGTCCCCGTCTTCAGCTCCAGCCCTAGCTTGTGTGCGATGTCAGTAAGCATATCTCAACATAGTGCTTATATTAAGTGTACGGGTATTGGAGCCAACTGAAGTGGCGCGCAATGCGCCGTCGGCGAGATTAATAAACCAGGAAGCTGGTTTGGAGTCGCAGCCGCGAATCGTGTTCGAAATTAGTTATCTGACAATAATGATTTGCATGTACAATGTAGTGCGCGAGGATCAGCGCCATGAGCGCAAATTAAAAGCTGTTCCTCCATGATTATTGAAAGTGGCGCGATTTTCTGAAAATAGTTTCCGGTGCCGATGGGCTTCGCAGGCTATTTTGGTTTGTTTAGAACTCTGCATATGTGAACGCAAACCGTACCCACGTCTGTTTACTACATTGTAACATTTTTCTGACTGGTGCGGACTAAAGCAATCGAACTATAGGTATGAATGCACCCTTAAACACTGAGACTGTGTCTGAGTCCCGAACACTTTGGATGGCTATTGTCATGCACACACAATCTGCGGCCGGCACTAGGACCCGGAAGTAAGTCGGCCGCCTACCAGGAAGTATAAGAGGAGTAAACAAACGGTGGCTTACCGCTCAGTCATTGAGTTCGGCCCATGTCGGTTAACGTTGGCTTTCTTCAAACCGTGAGTACTCACTGTGTTTTGGTTATCGCTTCTTACCGTTGTGTGTGTAGTTATAGGACGCGGGTTAAATTTGTGTTTTTCCCTTGCTCCACTTTTGTGAGAGTCCTTAAACTAAATCGCGTGGTTATCCTGCCTACTCGCCGTTACTCCGCGTTTGGGTTTACCATCCACGCTACATTGGGCTAACCGCTAAAGCTACGTCTTCTGGTCACCTCAGGTTAGTTCATCTTTGACAGAATGACTGAGCCTCAAGCGGTAAACCCAGCGGAGCATGCGCGCCTATGCGGCGTGGTAGATCAGCATGCCGTGCTCATTAACGGACTAACCGCGGAGCTCGCTACTCTGCGCCAGAGTGTCCAAGACATTGCGGCCTTGCGCCGCGAGGTTGCGGAGCTCAGGCGGGAGAACGCGGATCTGCGGGAGGCCGTTGAGGGCGCGGCGCCGCACCAACCCCCCCCCCCCTCCACTGATGTTTTTCTTGCACTTCCAGAAAAATGGAATGGCACGGACAGGAGATGTGATGTGTTTTTGACAGCGCTTGATCTGGTGTTCGAGTTCAGTGCCACCAAGTACTCCACCGATCGGCTACGCATCGCTCTCCTGGTCTCGTTGCTAACAGGGCAGGCAGCTGAGTGGGCCACGGCAGTTCTTAAATCCGATTCTGATACCGCCCATTCTTACAATGAATTCACCCGCTAGCTCAGATTGACTTTCGAACACCCAGCGGGCGAGGTGGAGACCGACACTAAACTCTACCACCTGCGGCAGGGAGGATCGTCCGTGAGCCGGTACACAGCGGAATTCCGGACCCTCGCCGTGCAGACAAACTGGGGAGACGCCGCGCTCCGGACGTCCTTCTACGAGGGACTGGCTTCCCGCATCAAAGACGAGCTCGCCGGGCGAGAACTTCCCGCCACACTCGAGGGACTGATCCAACTGGCCCTGCGGATCGATCAGCGCCTTCTGTCTCGCCCGAAGCCAGCCCCGAGAACCCTGCCGCCTGCACCCGTCTTCTCCTACACCACCCCACGACCATCAGCAACCTTCACCAACCTCAATACCGGAACTGTCGGATCTCCACCTCCTGCCGTGGTTGACACCGGAGCCGGGGAACCCATGCAATTAGGACGCGCCTCCCTGACCGTAGCCGAACGTACACGCCGGTTTAGAGAGGGCCTGTGCGCGTATTGTGGGTCTGCAGAACATCACCGGGCGACCTGTCCACTGCGCCCGGGAAACGCCCATCCCCGGTGAGCGGAGGGAGAGACTCACCGGGCCCACTCCTGATCTCCACCACTACCGACGCCACCCCATCTCGCCTTACGGTTCAGGTATCCCTCCAGATTGGCCACAAACGAGTCCGAAGTACTGCGTTCATCGACTCCGGGGCAGCAGGTAACTTCATTGACTCTTCTTATGCCAAAAAATTGGGGGTAAAATTTGAGGCGTTATCCCAGCCCGTTCGGATCACCTCCGTCGACGGTCGCCCCCTATCTACCAGCCCAATCACCACCCAGACTCAACCCATCACCCTCCTCATCGATCAACACCGCGAACAGCTCAGATTTCACGTCACCTCCATCTCATCTCCTCCTATCATCCTGGGACACCCGTGGCTCCTGCAACACGATCCTCTCATTTCCTGGACACAACACAGAATTTTACAATGGGGCGCGACCTGCACCGAACTATGCCTAGGGGCGCCGGCTGGGACGTGCTCTAGGGAGTCCGAGGCCCCCGACGTCGACACCAACGCCATTCCAGAGTCCTATAGGGACCTGGCAGAGGTATTTTGCAAGCGGCGGGCCATCCATCTTCCTCCACACCGCCCATATGATCTCGCCATCGACCTACAACCAGGCGCAGTCCCACCCCGCGGCCACCTCTACTCCTTAACATCAACAGAGACGCAGGCGATGGAGGAATATATAACCAACGCCCTCCGCCAGGGGACCATCAGGCCCTCCTCCTCACCTGCTGCCGCGGGGTTCTTCTTCGTAAAGAAGAGGGGGGGTGAACTTCGCCCATGTGTCGACTATCGGGGGCTCAACAACATCACAATAAAAAACCGACACCCTCTGCCTCTTACCAACTCTGCCCTGGGCGCCCTCTCTGGTGCCACCATCTTTACTAAGTTGGACCTCCGGAGCGCCTACAACTTGGTGCGCATTAGAGAGGGCGATGAGTGGAAGACGGCCTTCATCACCCCGACTGGACATTACGAAAGCCTCGTAATCCCCTTTGGACTGTGCAACGCCCCCGCCGCCTTCCAACACCTGATAAACGATGTTCTTCGAGACATGTTAGGGCGGTGGGCGTTTGCGTATCTGGATGACATCCTCATTTACTCCCGTACCGCTGAGGAACATACCCAGTATGTCAGGGCGGTTCTAAAGAGATTACTCGCCCATCAGCTGTACTGTAAGTTGGAAAAGTGCGCTTTTCACGAGCGCTCCACCACGTTCCTGGGTTTTGTCATCTCGCCCCAGGGTGTGGCCATGGACCCGCAGAAGCTGGAAGTTGTGCGTCATTGGCCCCTACCCAAGACCCTCAAGCAACTTCAACGGTTTCTCGGGTTTGCGAATTTCTACCGTCGCTTTATCCGGGACTACAGTACAGTTGCCGCCCCCCTAACCGCTCTGACTCGTCCCTCCTCTCTCCCTTTCCGCCTCAACTCTACTGCCGTCTCCGCCTTCAACAGACTTTGTGACCGCTTTACCACCGCTCCCATCCTCCTCCATCCTGACACCAGTAAACCATTCGTTGTTGAGGTGGACGCTTCAGATGTGGGCGCTGGAGCTGTTCTCTCTCAACGAGGTCCAGATCAGAAACTACACCCATGTAGTTTCTTCTCCAAAAAATTTGACACCACTCAGCAGCGATACGGGGTAGGGGACCGCGAGCTGCTGGCCATAAAGTGGGCTTTGGAGGAATGGCATCACTGGCTCCAGGGCGCCAGGGAGCCATTCATCATCTGGACGGATCATCAAAACCTCATCACCATCAGAAGTTTGAAACAGCTCAACCCCAGACAGGCGCGATGGGCATTGTTCTTCGAACACTATAACTTCCACCTTTCATACCGCCCGGGGTCAAAAAACACCAAGGCAGATGCTCTCTCGCGACAACTCGAGATGGAGCCACCCCGGGCGGACCCCGCGCCTGTCCTACCCTCCTCCAGAATCATCGCACCACTTCACCTGGATCTGGAAACAAGGGTCCGCCAGGCGCAGACCTTAGAGACCGAGCCGGCAGGTGTGCCGCCTGGACGACTCTACGTGCCCAACGCCATGAAGTCCGAGGTTCTTCAGTGGGGTCATTCGTCCACCATCGCAGGACACCTACGGTTCCTCCAACGGGACTTCTGGTGGCCATCTATGGCGAAGAACGTCAAAGAGTTCGTTCAGGTGTGTCCAGTGTGCGCCCGGGCCAAGAACCTCAACCAGCCCCCCTCCGGAGATCTTCAACCTCTCCCGGTTCCTCGTCGGCCCTGGACGCACATTGCCGTCGACTTTGTCGTGGGCCTGCCGGCCTCGGACGGAAAGAACACCATCATGACCATTGTAGATCGGTTCTCTAAGGCCGTGCACTTGGTAGCCCTTGCCGGACTCCCGTCAGCCAAGGAAACAGCAGAGCTGATATTAGAGCACGTAGTCCGTCTGCATGGGTTCCCCAAGGACATCGTCTCGGACAGAGGGCCCCAGTTCACAGCCAGGTTCTGGAAAGCCTTCTGCCGTCTGATCAATTCAACCTGCAGTCTCTCATCTGGATACCACCCCCAGACTAACGGTCAGACGGAGCGGACCAACCAACAACTGGAGCGCTACCTGAGATGCTTTATTACCGATCGTCAGCGCTCCTGGGCTCGCTACCTCATCTGGGCAGAACTTTCCCACAACCTCCATGTCTCATCAGCCACGAAGCTAAGCCCATTTGAAGTATGCCACGGCTTCCAACCTTCGATGTTCAACCATCAGGAACCGGAGGTTGATGTGCCGTCAGCCCAACAGTTGGTCCGCAGGTATCGACGGCTGTGGACACAAGCCAACCGAGCCATCCAACAGGCCAACGCCCGCTACACCATTCAACATCGCCGTCGACACCCCCCGGGACGATTGTTCCACGTAGGTAACAAGGTATGGCTTTCCACCCAAAATCTTCACCTCCACACTGAGTCAAAGAAACTGTCACCTAGATTCATCGGCCCATACCGCATCACCCACCGGATAAACCCTGTCACCTACCGGCTCCAGCTGCCTGCGGCGCTCCGGATCCACCCAGTCTTCCACATCTCACAATTAAAGCCCTTCATCACATCTCCCATGATTTCACCCTCCCCCCCTGCTCCTCCTCCCCGGATCATCGACGGTGGTCTCGCCTACACCGTGCGCCGGATCCTCGATTCGCGTCCTCGGGGCAGAGGTACTCAGTACCTGGTTGATTGGGAGGGTTACGGTCCCGAGGAGCGGTCTTGGATTCCGGCCCGGTTCATTCTCGACCCCGAACTAATCCAAGACTACCGTCGTAGGGTATCCTCCACCCCAGGACCGTCGGGAGTCGGTCCTGGACAGGGGGGTACTGTCATGCACACACAATCTGCGGCCGGCACTAGGACCCGGAAGTAAGTCGGCCGCCTACCAGGAAGTATAAGAGGAGTAAACAAACGCTGGCTTACCGCTCAGTCATTGAGTTCGGCCCATGTCGGTTAACGTTGGCTTTCTTCAAACCGTGAGTACTCACTGTGTTTTGGTTATCGCTTCTTACCGTTGTGTGTGTAGTTATAGGACGCGGGTTAAATTTGTGTTTTTCCCTTGCTCCACTTTTGTGAGAGTCCTTAAACTAAATCGCGTGGTTATCCTGCCTACTCGCCGTTACTCCGCATTTGGGTTTACCATCCACGCTACATTGGGCTAACCGCTAAAGCTACATCTTCTGGTCACCTCAGGTTAGTTCATCTTTGACAGCTATTCCATAACTTTGGGGCTTTGTAAGAAAAACCTCTAATACGTGGTACTGACGAGCAGCCTGATCCTTTGATCGAAGGAGGCATGGCGGATCGTGAGACACTAGCAGTTCACTCAGATACTGTAGCACGAGACCATTTAATGCTTTATATGTCAAGAGCAGAGGTGTCAAGTAACGAAGTACAAATACTTTGGGTATCTATACTTTACTGGAGTAATTATTTTTCAGCCGACTTTTAACTTCTACTCCTTACATTTTTAAGCAATTATCTGTACTTTCTACTCCTTACATCTTAAAAATAGCCTCGTTGCTCTATTTTTATGATCAGAACGTGCAACCCCCCCACCCCCCCCCCCCCCACCCCGGTCGCATGATAAGAACACGCACAACGCACACACGCAACCCCCCGCCCGTCGCGTGATCAGAAAGCGAGACCTTAATGCTTTCGTCGCCCCTCACGGTACTTTTACTTTTATATTTTAAGTAGTTTTGAAACCAGTACTTTTAAACTTTTACTTAAGTAAAAAGCTTAGGTTGATACTTCAACTTCTAAAGAAGTATTTTTGCACCCTAGTATCTATACTTCTACTCAAGTAATGAATGTGAATACTTTTGACACCACTGATCAAGAGTAGTATTTGAAAATCAATGCAAAATTTCACAGGGAGCCAATGAAGTGAAGATAAGATAGGGGTGATGTGCTCGTATCTTCTGAGGACAGTCGCTGCTGCATTCTGGACTAACTGAAGCTTGTTTATGTATCTAGTTGAGGCGTTACAATAGTCCAGCCTAGAGTTGATAAAAGCATGAACTAGTTTTTCTGCATCATTTAGTGACAATATATTCCTTAACCTAGCAATATTTCTGACGTGAAAGAATGCTATCCTGGTGATATTATCTACATGAGCTTCAAATAAAAGACTAAAATCTATAATCACGCCGAGGTCTTTTACTGTTGCACAAGATAGAACAGAAAGGCCATCTAAAGTTACAGTGTGATCTAAAATCTTGCTTCTAGCTATATGCGGTCCTATGACTAGAACTTCTGTCTTATCAGGATTAAGCAGAAGGAAGTTAATTAGCATCCAGTCTCTTATATCCTTTACGCATTGCTCAACTTTAACAAGCTGGTTTTTCTCATCAGGTTTTGTTGAGACGTATACAGTAGCTGTGTGTTGTCAGCATAACAATAAAAACTAATCCCATGCTTACGGATTATGTTGCCCAGAGGAAGCATGTAAGGGGTAAAAAGGCAGTGGGCCTAAACCTGAACCCTGCGGAACGCCAAACTCCACTAGAGAACATGCAGAATAATCACCATTTAAGTCTACATACTGATAACGATCGGTCAAATCGGATCTGAGCCAGGAGAGGGCTGTACCCTTAATTCCTACTACATTTTCTAATCTGTGAAGAAGAATAGCATGATCAATGGTGTCAAAAGCTGCACTGAGGTCGAGTAATACAAGCATAGTTACACAACCCTGATCAGAGGCCAATAGGAGGTCATTTACTACTTTAACGAGTGCTGTTTCTGTGCTGTGATGAGGCCTAAATCCTGACTGATACAGTTCATGTATGCTATTTCTATGTAGATATGAGCATAGCTGCTCCGCAACTATCTTTTCCAGAATCTTAGAGATAAAGGGGAGGTTTGATATTGGCCTGTAATTGGACAGCTGACAGGGGTCGAGGTCAGACTTCTTAATTATCGGTTTTAATAACTGCTAATTTAAAAGATTTTGGAGCATAACCAATGCTGAGTGAAGAATTAATTATTTTTAACAGGGATTCAGTTATTTCTGGCAATATCTGTTTGAGAAAATGTGTCGGTATAGGATTATGGAAGTATATTAGTGCCAAAATTCCTGAAAGCAAAATAGCAGGTTGAATTACATGAACTGAAAAAAACGTGTTGAAATAAAAAATTTTGAATTTTTCTGCATTGCAATTTGATCTGAATTGAAAAAAATACTTAGAGCATTTACAATGTTTGAAATTTTTGCCACTGCAATTTATTGTGGTCGTATATTTCAAGTGAAAATGTAATTCAAGCATTTAAAATTCAATGCAAAAATATTCAAGTTAATAAATTGCTGTTCAAAAATATTTTCAGGTGTTAAAAATACAATCTTTATTATTTTTCAATCTTACAAATTCAAGTAACAAAATTCAGGTAGTAAAAATTCAGGTAACAAAATTCAGGTAGTAAAATTCAGGTCGCTAAAATTCAGGTAACAAAATTCAGGTCGCTAAAATGCTGGTCTTCACATCCGGGATATCACAGGAAGAGCAGTCGAGTGCCGCGTGCTGCTGAACGTGCCGCAATGCACTTTAAAGTGTGCTTCCTGATCCCTCTGCAGTCTACTTTCCAGAAAGGCTGGGTTGCCAGTTGCACAATAAATGGTTAAAATTATCCCCATTCCGTAAACGCTATATTCAAAGCAAAGCCGGCGCTCTTTCATTCACACGTGAGAGCGACGGGTTTCCCGCCCCTGCGCTCGGTAATGTAGAGTCACATTCAGTAACAAGATGGGATTAATTTCCTCAGCAGCAGCAACAACATACATGCTCTTTATACTTTGTTAAATTTATATTGCTTATAAATAAAGGTAACCATAAATATTTTATAATTAAGAAAAACGTAAAGTGTGGATAGTGCGGTTTAATGTCAGTCTGATTAAAATAAAATAAATAAATAAACACATTTTTGTCACTAATTATTTTATGCATGCAATTACAACATTTCAGTTTAATATTTAGTATGAAGTCATAAGTCTTGGATAAATTAATACCTGTCGCACTGTGACTTTGTCGCATATAAAATTGTACATCAATGGCGTCACTGCAATTAACCCCATTTCTCACTTTTATTGTAATTTATATTTTTTATTTATATCCTTTTTATATATCTTGTACTTTTTGTACATCATTGCAGTAGTACCTCTGGTCAGTTCCCACGTGACCCTGTGTCTACTGACTGTAAGATTTACAGTGTGTGCAGCCTATAACCTGTCTTACTGTTACTGTCTCTATTGCTGCTGGATATCTGGAATTTCCTTCGGAATCAATAAAGTATCTATGTCTGTCTGTCTGTCTTTATTCTTTGTCTTGAATTGTCTCTATCAGTTTCTTTTCGTCTGCAGTTACTCTGGTGTCACTCGCTGAACTGTTTGACTGCTTCCTAAATTAGTTTCTTCTGCTGTACAGAATTTTTCCACAGACTGTAACATTACTGAGCGCAGGGGCGGGAAACCCATCGCTCTCACGTGTGAATGAAAGAGCGCCGGCTTTGCTTTGAATATAGCGTTTACGGAAGGGGGTGATTTTTTTTTTTTGTCTAATAAGTTTTATTGAGAAACCAAAATTTTTGAACATTCATTTACAATCTCACATCCTTAGTTTCTCTTACACATATAAAGAATACAATTAAAGTAGAAAAAAAAAAAAAAAGATAGTAAAAACAAAACTGAATAAACCAAAGACCCACATCACAAACCATCCCTTACCCAACCTGTTGACATTAGTTTGTAAAGTATGATGAGAAAAAAAAAATCAATATATAAAGTCATGCATTAATCCGTAGGGTTTAAGTCAAGATAACAGAAAAAGGGATGCCAGATTTTGTCAAACTGCTCAAAGTTGCCCTTCAAACAGTACCTAATTCGTTCCAAATGTAAAGTTGAAATCATTTCTCCAAGCCATAGCTTACACGTAGGAGCCTCTTTTTTCCTTCCAAAATAACAGTATTAACTTCTTGGCAGTAATTAAACTGTATGCAAGCAGTTTGTGTTGTACTCCTGATAATGAGTGTATACCTTCGGAGAATCCCAGAATCAGAAGTGCTGGATCCGGCTGCAATTGCACCCTAAAAATCTCTGAGAGCACACCAAAAATTTCAATCCAATAACTCTGAACTTTTGAGCAAAAAATAAAACTATGGGACAAATCAGCATCCACTAAGTTACATTTGTCACAAATGGGTGAAACATTTTGGAAAATTCTATGTAATTTCTTTTTTGAATAATGCAATCTGTGAATAACTTTAAACTGAATAAGGCAGTGTCTAGAATTGATAGAATGTTTGCTAATATCCCTCAAACCCCTCTGCCACATTTCCTCAGAAATTTCCACTCGTAGTTCTTTCTCCCGGAATGGGGGTAATTTTAACCATTTATTGTGCAACTGGCAACCCAGCCTTTCTGGAAAGTAGATTCCAGAGGGATCAGGAAGCACACTTTAAAGTGCATTGCGGCACGTTCAGCAGCACGCGGCACTCGACTGCTCTTCCTGTGATATCCCGGATGTGAAGACCAGCATTTTAGCGACCTGAATTTTACTACCTGAATTTTGTTACCTGAATTTTTACTACCTGAATTTTGTTACTTGAATTTGTAAGATTGAAAAATAATAAAAATTGTATTTTTAACACCTGAAAATATTTTTGAACAGCAATTTATTAACTTGAATATTTTTGCATTGAATTTTAAATGCTTGAATTACATTTTCACTTGAAATATACAACCACAATAAATTGCAGTGGCAAAAATTTCAAACATTGTAAATGCTCTAAGGATTTTTTTCAATTCAGATCAAATTGCAATGCAGAAAAATTCAAACATTTTTATTTCAACACGTTTTTTTCAGTTCATGTAATTCAACCTGCTATTTTGCTTTCAGGAATTTTGGCACTAATATACTTCCATATAGGATCTAATATACAGGTTGATGAATTTGCAGAAGAGATGAGTGAAATTAGTTAATTCTCTTCAAGGGGAGTAAAGTATTCTAGGTTCCGATCCGACATTTGTTGTTAGTTTAACATCTGAATCAATTACGTTGTCCGGTTTCAAAGCCTCAATTCTATGCGTAATATTTACAATTTTATTATTTAAAAAGTTGAAGTCCTCATTTCCGATTTCTGCAGTTATTTCAGCCATTAAATAAAAATCTAGGATTTTTTTTTTTTCTTCTATAAGAGTGGAGAGATACGTTGAACCGAGGAAAAGTAATTATGTTAATTGTTATAAATAGCCTGACTGAAGTTCAGTCAGGCGGCTAGCATTTGTTGTTGTTGGTTTAGTTGTTGCTGTTTTGTTGATTATGGTTGTTTTTTGGTACGAGCGATTATAGTAAAGTTTATTTAGAGTGCTCGAGAGAGAGTTTTGTTTTCCGTTGGTACTTTATTATAACAATAAAAAGAACTTTCAACTCCTCGCCAGCGCCTTTGCATCTATGCCACGCAAACACAAGCAGCGACATCATGACAGCTTTATGCAGCAGTCCAACACTCCCATCATTAATACACGATCTTGGAGAGAAATGAATGCATCGTTGACGGTTGCATGGTTTTTAGAAATAGTTAAAAGGATAAGCTAAAAATAAGCTGCTCAGCTTTAATGTAATCAGTGATATTATTATTTCAGGTTAAAGCCCATGCTATTTCTATTTGACACAACTCCCTGCCTAACTTATTAATACAGTTATACTTTGTCATTGTCAGCCATATACTGTACACTTCTTGTTTAAAGTAGATTATTACATCTGGCACAACTGTTGATAAGATCACTTTTACTCAACATTTTGAGCGGCTAACACTGTCAGTTCCATGTACTAAAAACCTTTATTTTATATAAAGATTGTTATTATTATTATATTATATTATTATTATTATTATTATTATTATTATTATTACCAAAAGTAATATACACATTTTCAGCAAGATGTACCACTTTTTTGGCCTATGTGCAGAAAGGGAAACAACAACAGTTCTGTCCTTTTTTGGCATCAGTATATAATAGGGATGTAACGGTATTGTAAATACCGTCGTGCCGCAATAACAATTTATTTCGATAATACCGTGGTCGCATGGCGATAAAATTATAGGTCTTCTGAGAAATGTTAGCTCAAGTGAATGGAGCGAACGAGAGGTAGCGGGAACTACAATTCCCATCAGCCCAGGCGTGACCATCATCCTTTGCGGTCTGTTGTCGCTACAGATCCAGTAATGCGCACATCCGATTTATACTGTAAAACCTCTCCTTATGAGCAATCCCCACCCACTACAGTAATATCAGTTGTAGGCCAGCAGGTAAATGTACAAATTTTACGGGATTCTAGAAATGGATAAATAGATTAATAATTTTCCAGATTTCTAGAAATGCTTCAAATCTGTTATCTTCAGGATTATGTTTTTGACAGCTGATGCAATGAACATGTAGAACATTGAGACAATGTTCTAGACATGGGCTGCATATTTTGGGGCCATAAATCCAAGAAACAGGAAGCTGGTTTAGAGGAGGTGCTTGGACAAACCAGAGGTGGCTTGGATGCTCTGAATGATGCAGAGTGGGACATGATCCAGTGCACCTCTGTTGACTTTATTGGAGAACTGGTGAATGATATCATTTAATTAAAATAAAAAAGGTTCAGAGTCAACAAATTTCAAAATTTCTTAAATGTTCTATTGTACAGCATACAATAGAACAATATACAGTATTACAGTATATTTCTATTTTTATGTACAGCATATTTCTATTTCTATTTCTATTTTTATCCTACTTACATAAAATTTTTCGATCGTATTTCTTTATTCATATTTATTTCTTATTATAAGCTTTAATTGTCTTTTTAAGGTCACTGGCGGTCGTATAAGGACTTCACTGCATATGGTACTGTGTATGACTGTGTATGTGACAAATAAAATTAGAATTTGATTTTAAAGAAAAAGAAGAACTGCCATCCTGAACAGATTCTTTGCAATACACAAACATATTCTGTTTGCCTGTGGCCCTTCACAGTATTCAAGGGATGTGGATAAAATCCAGCAAGTGTTCCTGCTACTAACTAACCCAATGTGCCAAATTATTTCCTCTAACAGTGTCAGGGTGTTCCAGACATCCTGTCTGGAATCATTCTGCAGGGAAGGGGCATTCTGCAGGCCCAAAGTAGAACATAAACATTGTGATATAGTTTACCAGTTGCTAGCAGTACTCTTGTTTTAAGCCTTATATGATTGTTATTAAAAACAGGCCTACTGTAAATATATTGTCATATGTGAAAAAACTGAATTATAAAGATGCAGACTACTCGTGCGTTATATCACGATGTAAGAACAAGACTAAATATGGAAGTGATCAGACATTCTGCAATGTGAATTATGTAATTTAAAAAAATCATAGATCAATCATGAGTTGATCTATGTTTTTTGTATGACGTAATACATGTATGAATCTCTGTCCTCTGGCACTGAGGACCATCTGCTGGCTCAACTGGCTGACTTTAACAACAGTGTGCTTTTACCACCACCCAGCTTTAAGGACACATTACTGCCACCACCTAGCTTAAAGGAAACCTTATAGAGGAAGCCACCACCTGACTCCAGGGACACTTTATTGCTGCCACCACCGGCCTTTGAGATTGCATCAAGCATTCCCCAAAGGCACAAAAAGTACTGCCTTTTGCTCAGACCCAGTGCCTGTACCAAGCCCAGACCCCATGCCCATGCCCAGCTCCAACTTGGTGCCCATACCAAGATCCAGCTCTGTGCCAAGCTCTTGCTTCATGCCAAGTTCAGTCTTATATCTGTGTCAACATATTCAGTGGCACAGGGTGAATTCTGCTTTGTCTAATCAAAGCCTCACCTTTGCCTGTTGCCTGATAGCCTGTGTTTAAGTTGGGTCTTTGTCATGAGTCTGTTCTGTTATCTGTTCTTTTCAGGTCACTGTTTGATTCTTTGTTCATGTTACCTTGTCTGCCATTGTTGTTAGTTCCTAGCCATAGTTACTTTTCATGGAAGCGGCATTTGTATTTAATTTGTTGAAACTCCACTTTAATAAACATAAAGTTAGTAAACGGTATCATTGAGAATTTTTTGGAAACTCAAAAATGTGTAAAGGGCAGGGCCAAAGACCACTTCTAAATGTGTCTGATCTCCTATCCATCACTGTCTTAAAAACTTTATAAATCTGTAATTCAATTCAATTTTATTTAATTTTTTTGTATAGCACTTTTCACAATTGTCATTGTCGCAAAGCAGCTTTACACAATCAAAAGAATTATTTAAGTTTGTATGGAATGTGAATGTGTATGAATAAAAAAAAAATCTATATCATGATGTAGGCCTATGAACATTTTAACACCATTCATTGTAGCATTTACTGTACAAATGCAACTTAAGGCTTAAGGAAGCCATATATCAATACTGTGCAGAGGCATCAAAGACTTATCTGGCTCTGTCTCACTTGAGATGGACAGTGGAACACAGGAAATGTGACTTGTGGTCCAATGAGTTAACATTTCAAATAGTTTTTAAAACAACAGCTGTCATGTTCTCTGGGTCAAATAAGAAAAAGACCATCCAAGCTGTTATCACCAACAGGTCCAAAAACCAGCATGAGTCATGGTGTGGGGGGGTCCCAGTGCCCGTGGCGTGGGTAAACTGCATATCTGTCACAGCACCATTAATGTAGAACAATGTGTTTTTTTGGAGCAACATATGCTGACATCCAAACACCACCTTTTGCAGAGACATCCCAGTATTTCCCAGCAGGACAATGCCAAACCACAGTCTGCTCTAATTAAACATGCATGGTCTTGCATGGTCTTGCATGGTCTTTAGTGCCTAAATGCAATAATGCAATGCAAATTTTATTAACAGAATTGATGACAATGGTAAACAGTCAATTGTCCCAACTTTTTTTGGAGAATGTAGCAGCCACCATCTTTAAAATGAATTGTCGTAGAGTTTTCAATACAGAGCAAGGTGAAGTGATTTCTAATTTTGAGTTTCTTCTAGTGTATAGGACTAACCAGAGATTTAAGGAATTAACATTATTCTTTTTTAAAGATTTATCTACCTGAGAGCTAAATTACATGAAAAATGTTCATTGACAGGTTATCAACATCTATTATAACATCTGTCTTTAACTCTAAAATAATAATTTTAATAAATGAGTTCATTCATTCATTCATTCATTTTCTATACCGCTTAATCCTGTGTTCAGGGTCGCGGGGGACCTGGAGCCTATCCCAGGAGACTTCGGGCACTAGGCGGGGTACACCCTGGACAGGGTGCCAATCCATCGCAGGGCACACACACACACACACACTCACACACCCAATCACACACTACGGGCAATTTAGGAACGCCAATTAGCCTAACCTGCATGTCTTTGGACTGTGGGAGGAAACCGGAGTACCCGGAGGAAACCCACCAAGCACGGGGAGAACATGCAAACTCCATGCACACAGAGACGGGAATCGAGCCTTAAATGGGTTCAATCCAGGTAAATAAGTCTCTCTCTAATTTGGTTCTATAAGGTTCTATCAAGAGCACTAATCAGTCTGTCGGAATGTACACCAGAGGGTCAAGCAGTGGTAGATTCTTTTAGATGCTTTTTGGTTCTGCAGTAATGCTAAGTTTGCTAATTCCAGGTGTATAATCTCCTTTAATTATTAAAACAGTAAAGCATATTGAGTTACAATGATTCAGTCTCATTGTAGATGCATTTTAACCTTTAACATTGTTACAAGCATAAACCATTCTGAAATTAACTACAAACCGGATTCCAAAAAAGTTGGGACACTAAACAAATTGTGAATAAAAACTGAATGCAATGATGTGGAGATGGCAAATGTCAATATTTTATTCAGAATAGAGCATAGATGACAGATCAAAAGTTCAATCCGAGAAAATTTTTTAAGAAAAATCATTTTAAAGGAAAAATATGTTGATTCCAAATTTCACGGTGTCAACAAATCCCAAAAAAGTTGGGACAAGTAGCAATAAGAGGCTGGAAAAAGTAAATTTGAACATAACGAAGAGCTGGAAGACCAATTAACAGTAATTAGGTTAATTGGCAACATGATTGGGTATAAAAAGAGCTTCTCAGAGTGGCAGTGTCTCTCAGAAGCCAAGATGGGTAGAGGATCACCAATTCCCACAATGTTGCGCAGAAAGATAGTGGAGCAATATCAGAAAGGTGTTACCCAGCGAAAAATTGCAAAGACTTTGCAGTTATCATCATCAACTGTGCATAATATCATCCGAAGATTCAGAGAATCTGGAACAATCTCTGTGCGTAAGGGTCAAGGGCGTAAAACCATACTGGATGCCCGTGATCTCCAGGCCCTTAAACGACACTGCACCACAAACAGGAATGCTACTGTAAAGGAAATCACAGAATGGGCTCAGGAATACTTCCAGAAACCATCGTCAGTGAACACAATCCACCGTGCCATCCGCCGTCGCCAGCTGAAACTCTACAGTGCAAAGAAGAAGCCATTTCTAAGCAAGATCCACAAGCACAGGCGTTTTCATTGGGCCAGGGATCATTTAAAATGGAGTGTGGCAAAATGGAAGACTGTTCTGTGGCCAGACGAGTCACGATTCGAAGTTCTTGTTGGAAATGTGGGACGCCATGTCATCCGGACCAAAGAGGACAAGGACAACCCAAGTTGTTATCAACGCTCAGTTCAGAAGCCTGCATCTCTGATAGTATGGGGTTGCATGAGTGCGTGTGGCATGGGCAGCTTGCATGTCTGGAAAGGCACCATCAATGCAGAACAATATATTCAGGTTCTAGAACAACATCTGCTCCCATCCAGACGTCATCTCTTTCAGGGAAGACCCTGCATTCTTCAACAAGATAATGCCAGACCACATTCTGCATCAATCACAACATCACGGCTGTGTAGGAGAAGGATCCGGGTACTGAAATGGCCAGTCTGCAGTCCAGATCTTTCCCCTATAGAGAACATTTGGCGCATCATAAAGAGGAAGGTGCGACAAAGGCCCAAGACGATTGAACAGTTAGAGGCCTGTATTAGACAAGAATGGGAGAGCATTCCTATTTCTAAACTTGAGAAACTGGTCTCCTCGGTCCCCAGACGTCTGTTGAGTGTTGTAAGAAGAAGGGGAGATGCCACACAGTGGTGAAAATGGCCTTGTCCCAACTTTTTTGGGATTTGTTGACACCATGACATTTTGATTCACCATATTTTTCCCTTAAAATGATACATTTTCTCAGTTTAAACTTTTGTTCCGTGATTTATGTTCTATTCTGAATAAAATATTGACATTTGCCATCTCCACATCATTGCATTCAGTTTTTAATCATAATTTGTTTAGTGTCCCAACTTTTTTGGAATCCGGTTTGTATTTGATCTTGTTTGTTTGTTTTTTACACAAAATTTCAAGCTTTAGCAGCTTTAATATATCAACTAACTGGTTGGTGACTATAATATGGCAAGCTAAAAGAGCATTACATTACGTGGAATTTGACCGTTGTAAACCTCTTGACTAATTATTTTTGTACAAAAACCAGCTACATGGAGAGGATTTTTTAAACTATTACTTAAATTTAATGAAAAGTCGATGTTAAGGTACCGTCATGTACCAGGGCTGTTAGAAGGAAATATGGTTACTAAAGTCTATACTGGGATTCTGGGATTCATTAGAAGACACAATACTTTCCTCTTTTATCCACAGCAACTTACAAAATATATCTTGATTTTGCCAAGATTTAAACCCAGGTCGTTGGTTTAGAGAGCATGACATTAACCACTGGAGTTTTAAGATGGGAGAGGCAGTCATTACACAAAGTGAAATATTACGACAACTGAGATTAAATCCTATTTTCTTGCTGCTGGCAGCTCTAAACATATTAACAATCTTATTCTACAGCTATCATAGTATTCTCTCAAGACTCTTCACTCACCTGATGAACTCTCTAATAATTTCATGTATATGTAATTTTATTTCATCTTACATGTCTACTTTCTTTGGGTGATTCCTGGCATGGGAAACAAAACAATGAATCCAGTAAAATTTTAAGCCAAACATGTGTATTTGAGCTCAGAGTGGCCAAATAGAAAAAAATATTGGTCAACAAGTCAGCAACTTGATGTCGTTCACAGACTCAGAGGCTTTGGCCAGTGAAGGCTACTGTAAGATCAATAACTGTTTTCAAAGTGGAAAAATTATTAACGAGATTACATTTATTATTTACTTACCAGATTGGACACATACATTCCACAAAACATAGAGTTTATTTGCCCTGGGGAAGTGTACAAGTGGGCAAGTGATAATGTTGAGCACTGAGTGAGATTAGGTTGCTGTGACTGATGTGAGCAGAGGGCATGTGGAACATCTGGTGGGATGTCAAGCATACTAATGAGCTCCTTGGCCAGTGGCTGAAAGAAGCACAAGTTTAAAGATATATTCTTGATACAGACCTTTAATATAATAAAATCTAATTTTAAACATGCTTTTTAAGTATATAAATACACTATATTGCCAAATAGCTTTAACTCTTATAGGTACGCTTTCCACAAGGTTTAGGTTTGTTCATTCATTCATTCATTCATTTTTTATACCGCTTAATCCTGTGTTCAGGGTCGCGGGGGCGGAGCCTATCCCAGGAGACTTCGGGCACTAGGCGGGGTACACCCTGGACAGGGTGCCAATCCATCGCAGGGCACACACACATACACACACTCACACACCCAATCATACACTACGGGCAATTTAGGAACGCCAATTAGCCTAATCTGCATGTCTTTGGACTGTGGGAGGAAACCGGAGTACCCGGAGGAAACCCACCAAGCACGGGGAGAACATGCAAACTCCATGCACACAGAGACGGGAATCGAGCCTGGCCGCGGAATCGAACCCAACAGCATGTCTTGAGTATACATCAGTGCTATAGAGATTCAAGTTCAGTCCCATGCGGATCTGCAGGTGAAGTGGTATGACGAACTGCTGCACTCCATATTACAAACATAACAGCATTCTAGACTTTGATCCTTGTTTCAGCATTGTAAAGTTAATTCGTTCATATAATTGAAGTAGCTCGTGGAAGGGGAAACTAGGCAGAATTTACGTACAAATAACATAATGAATTTTATGATGAAGGCCTAATGAGCTTCCCCCGTTTCAAAAGCTAGCAGCCACCACTGGCTTCTACATATTGTACAGTATGAAGCTTCTTAGTGTCACGTTCTGCTATGATGTTGGACTGTGGGTTTGGTGTTGAGGCATAGATGCAGAGGGGATGCAGTGTAGTAAAACAAAGAGTCTTTAATAATAAATCAAACAAACATGAACAAAGGATGAACTAAGGAAGTTGGCTTAAACTTGGAGCATAATACAAACAGAACTCAAACATTTAGACATCAGACTAGGGATTGCACGACTCAGACAATACAGACATGGGGATACAAACTAGACGGGACAAGACACACTAAACAGACTAGAGGACTAAACACAAGGGACTATACATGCAAGGGATAAACATACACAAGACAGGCTTGGCTAGGTCTACCACCTGTTCTGCACATTAGCTGCTAAGCTAGCTCATAGCTAATCAGACTAATGGCTAAACAGGCTAGTAGCCTGAGACCCAAGGGATTGAACAGACAAGGTGCACAGCAGACTAGGTATGAAACAGACTAAGAACTCTAAAGGTTAGTGGCTAAAGATGTTAGTACCTATAACATCTGGACCACCACGGCCTCGGGGAGTGAGATCCAGCTCCCCGGATTACTGAGCCGGCGCTTTATCTCCCCCTAGTGTGTCTACGTGTGTATGTCTGTCCCCTTGTCTAATTATTAAGATCACCTGTGCATCCTTATGTCTCTCTCTATTTATACCAGCCGACCCCGGAGTCCCATGTCTGTCCACCGTTGTGCGTGCTTCTGAATACACTCGAGCATGTGTCTGTGTTTTGCCTTTTTTCCCCTCCAGGACTAAAGGGAACCTGGAACTCCCATCGTTAAAGCCGGCAAAGGAAAGCCGGCGTCTATTTAAAGAAAAGAAAAGGACTCCCACGTTATTTTTGGAACAGTTTTCAGTTGTGATTAAGTTTGTGTTGGGAGATTGGGATTTTTGAGTTTGTGTGCTCGACAAATAAAAGACTTTTGTGTTCAAGACCTGCATTTGCGTCCTAAATCCTTGGAAAGACATGACAGTACCTAAACAGACTAAGAGCTAATCAGACAATGAGACTAGACAGACACAAAGACTAGACAGACTAAGATCTAAACATGTTAGTATCACCCTCATTAGTATTGAAACAGACTAATAACTAAACATGCAATGGGGGTTACTTACACAAAAGGGTAAACACAAAAGGCTAATTCTCCTAGAGGCTAATCCTGCTAGGAGACACAAAGACATAAACTAAATCAAAGCAAATACAAACTTAAAGAGCTCCAGAAACTAAATGCCAACTATAATCAAACCAAACTAAAACAATGAAACAAAACCCACATAACAGAAATTAATGCTCGACCCAGTTTCCCAGAACAAACAGGTATTTATAACAGTGCTAATGAGCCTCCTCAGTTCAGGTGAGCATCCACATCACCTGACTGAGGAGGCTTCTGGGAAACTGGGTCTAGGAACAAAAACTACAACCAAAACACTGCCCTCTAGTGGGCAACCCTCACAGTTAGTGGCATTGATGACTTCAAGGAAGATGCAACTGCATAATATTAAAAGACCAACACATTATCAGGTTATTATCAGGTTATTATTATTATCAGGTACATTATCATTATTCTGTCCACATACACATGAAATGAGTAAAAGACACCTTTGATTCCTAGTCACCTGTCAAATACCTTCTCGAAAGCCTTCCCAGAAGAGTTGAAGTTGTTATAGCTACAAAGGGTGGGCCATCCAAAAAGATTTGCTTGGTCCCTGTGGACATGTGATACGTGATCTTGGACTGCTTTATTATGACAGCTGTGGTCTCTAAAACCTTTTTATTAATTGGGAGCCAGGGCCTTTATGTTTGTAAGTGTGTTTTCACATTTGGGTCCCTTTCAGCCCTTAAAACTCAATTATGCAATTACCTAGCATTTTGCTCATAGGCACTTTAAGTAAGCATAATTTACAAATAAAGACAATATAAATATAAAGATAATATATATTTTAGTATCTGTTTTTTAATATATAATTAGTAAATGCAAATGACAATCAGTATAATTTTCTAGTCATCAACTATTAGGGTATAATTTGAATTTTATTGAACAAACTTCCTAATATTAACAATATTTATTTTAAAAATAAAAAACTGAAAATGCACTGTTCCAAATTATTATGCACAAACAGAGTTAGAACATTTTATATGTTGTAAAGACCTGAAAATAGGCTTTTGTTGAATTTGCAGCATTATGAGGTCATATTTAAAGAAATCAAAAGGTATTTAAATTAAATCATCCTAACAGGGCTACATGTTACATCTTAACATACGACTCCTTCTTTCATATCACCTTCACAATTCTTGGATCCATTGAACTTGTGAGTTTTTGGACAGTTTCTGCTTGAGTTTCTTTGCAGGATGTCAGAATAGCCTCCCAGAGCTGCTGTTTTGAATCAAACCGCCTCCCACCCTCATAGATCTTTTGAGGATTCTCCAAAGGTTCTCAATGGGGTTGAGGTCAGGGGAGGACGGTGGCCACACCATGAGTTTCTCATCTTTTATCCCCATAGCAGCCAATGACACAGAGGTATTCTTTGCAGCATGAGATGGTGCATTGTCGTGCATGAAGATGATTTTGTTACGGAAGGCACGGTTCTTCTTTTTGTACCATGGAAGAAAGTGGTCAGTCAGTATACTTTGCAGAGGTCATTTTCACACCTTCAGGGACCCTACAGGGGCTACCAGCTCTCTCCCCATGATTCCGGCCCAAAACATGACTCCACCACCTCCTTGTTGACGTCGCAGTCTTGTTGGGACATGGTGGCCATCCACCAACCATCCACTACTCCATCCATCTGGACCATCCAGGGTCACACGACACTCATCAGTAAACAAGACTGTTTAAAAACTTGTCTTCATGTATGCCTGGGCCCACTGCAACCAGTTCTGTTTGTGAGCATTGATTAGGGGGCGAATAGTAGGTTTATGCACAACTGCAAGTCTTTAAAGGATCCAACACCTTGAGGTTCGCGGGACTCCAGAGGCACCAGCAGCTTCAAATACCTGTTTGCTGCTTTGTAATGGCATTTCAGCAGCTGCTCTCTTAATCTGACTAATTTGTCTGGCAGAAACCTTCTTCATTCTGCCTTCATCTGCACAAACCTGTCTGTGCTCTGAATCAGCCACGAATGTCTTCACAGTACGATGAGTTTTCGTGAAATCAAAATTTTTCATACCTTGTCCGATTTGATGCTTTTCGGCAGCAGAGATCCTTTTTCTTTCCCATATTGCTTGAAACCTGCGGCCTGTTTAATAATGTGGAACAACCTTCTTCAGTACTTTTTCTTTAATTGGCCTTATCTGGCAAACTAATTATCACACGTGTCTGAGATTCATTTCAGTGATCCAAAGAGCCCTGAGACACGACACCATCCATGAGTTTAATTTAAAAACTAAACATTTAATGTTTATGACACTTACATCTAATTTGCATAATAGTTTGGAACACAGTGTAATGGTGTCCTGCTTCTGGTTGGAGATCTTGTCAGATGGAGGCCCCTTGTGGTCCTTTAGGAATGCGTGTTGTGACTGGGGATGATACCACTGATGATTTTGACTTTAAGCTGATGCTCACAGCTGTTCTCTGATTTCTTGTGCGTGCAGTCCCTCAATAGATCAGGACCACATAAATCCTACTAAAATTATAAAAGTGTACTCCGTATGAACTTAAACACCTCTCCTGTTATACTGAGTTTGCAGCCTCATAACACACAGTATGATTGGAAATCAATCCATGCTTTCACCCAAATTCAATATCACCCTGACATGGATGGGTTCCCCATTGAGTCTGGTTTCTCTCAAGGTTGCCCTTGGCTTGCTCAACAGGGACAATCTGATAATTATGATTTATACATATTTCCACACACTTTTAAAAATCATTTTAATATATTTTTTTATTCTGTAAATCTGCTTTGTGACAATGACCATTGCTAAAAGTGCTATAAAAATAAAACTGAATTTAATTTAATTTAATTAAAGCTCCCTGTCGCCATTGCAGTAGTAGAGAAGAAAAGACAAGCTAATAGAAGTGCTGAGAGTCAGCATACAACAGCTTTTTACGCTGGGCAGCAAAATATTTCATTATTGAAGGTATTCTCTATGAAAGTTTCTAATCAAAGACATGAACAAGGTTTACAGATTTTGTTCATTTCTGTATTTTAATTGCTTTTCTTCTGTAGATTTGGCCTTTGTCCATTTCTGTTGCTTCTACATATGAAGCTTGTTAGTGGCTTACACACTGATGATTTCAAGGAAGATGCAACTGATTAATATTAAAAGACCAACACATTATCAGAATGATTTCTGTCCATATGAACATGAAATGAGTAAAAGACACCTTTGATTCCTAGTCACCTGTCAAACATGCATGTGTTTTGTCCACAATTGTTCGCTGGCAGCAACAGTGCAGCAGACTTTGAGCCCCAGGCTCTCTTGAACTTTAACAATGGGGATATTTATAAATGCCATGTCACTGGCATGCCTAAAATTGTGGACTTTAAGGGCCTTGTACTTTGACACTGCAGTGGCACTGGAGAAGGTGAAATGCATGTAAATCAGACTGTCCTCCTCTGAGAGACTCAGGAAATATGTTGCATCTCAAGGGCACCATGTTGCCTGTATTTACGGCACTGATACAGACTTAATGGCTACATGTGTATTATTGTTGCAGTTCTATAGCAAATGCTCGTTTCATACTTCCACATACACAACAGGCACTTGGAGAAAGAATGTTGTCCTAATAAAATGAAGTATTGGGGGGGAAAACAGAGATTATGCTATTGATGGATGATTATTGAATATGTTATTGTTGTTCTAAATTAACAATAATGGACAAAGTAAATAAATAAAAACAATATTTAAGCTAAATATTTGTTGCATGCCTACAATCAGCTTATACACTATAACAATTAAAGTGGGAACTTCACTGTGTGAAGGAAATGGGGAACAGATGTGCAGTTTAGCTGCTTTTCCTTACTTCAAGGTCTCATACAGCAGCATTTAACAACTCACCAATGGTTGATACAACCGTTGCCACAAAGTAAAACGCCCCTGTAAAATCCCATCGCGGTCGGAGGGCATCGGCCCGCATCCCGGCGGCCGCAGCGGTTTCGTACTCGCGTAGGAAGGAGCGAAGTTCGTACACACTGATGTTGAAAGCGTCGCTGAAGTTGTGCAATGTGTGATTCCAGCGTGCTCGGGCTCGAACCTCCGACGGCCGCTCGATGGCTGAGAAGACCGCGGCGCCGCACAGTAGGTATGCGAGGATGAGCAGCGCCAGCAACACGAAGCGCCCGTTATCCTCGTTCACGTGCAGCGAGCGGCAGCCCGGGAGTCTCTGCCGTGCGGACATTGTGCATGTTTCAGCACCACGAGTACGCGGGACAGTAAGCAGCTCCACCCTGGGGCGCACAACCACACTGGCCAGCACCTGTGCTCCTGCTCTCCATCCTTCCAAAAATCCCGACCACACCGCGAAAAATTAAAATGAGAAACAAAATGAAGTTCACCCGGTTTCTAAATCGGCTCATCATGAACGATCAGTTTCCCTCTCAATCGTAGAGATAAGAGCATCGTAACTAATTACTGCCATGACACTCGTGATCAAGCTAAAGCTTCTGGTAAAATATCTGGTGACTATATTATTAAACACATTTCAGCACCAGCAGCCGCGGGACAGCGGCTACAGCACTAGCAATCTAGAAATTCCACCGGCAAACCACGCTTTTTATAGTAACATGACAAACATGGGTTTATGGGATCATCAGACCCAACCTCTGGGTTGGAAATATCATGTCGATGCATCGTTGAGTGCCCCAAATTATCCAGTGGATTCAATAGTGAACGAAAATGTAGCGTCGGTGTCCAGAGTGGAAAAAGTCTTTTTTTTTTTTTGTTAAGACTGCAGCACTGTTCACTGACGCGACCTTCGTGTTGCCGATTCATACAGACTGTAATGCCGTATGAGACACCTTGCTCCGCGCTTGGGTCGTTGCACCAAACTAGCCGTCCACAAAAAAAAAAAAATCAGAAATGTTTGCAAGAGATATTACTTGGTCCGTAAAGAGAAAGACACACTTTTAGCCTTTTCATTAGTATCATCTTTGACTGCACACACAAAATAAAAAATAAAGACAAGATTAGATGCACATAATGCAGTGTAGCATCCCATCAAATTTGCGCGTGCTTTCACGATGCCACTGGAACAGCAAATAAATTAGGGTTCTTGTTTCGCGTTAGGTTGTATATTATTTTACATGTGAGTAAAGTATGCTTCGTTTCAGAGTTTTCTTTCCGTTAAATTCTTCGCTGCCACTTGAACATGACAATGCAGGACCTTGGATTAGAATCAATGGTGCCTGATTCTATAATCTCTGCACGTTTAATCCAAAGTGATCTCGCTTTTAGTTTATTGTATTTCCTTTTTTTGTTTGCTTTCTCATATTCACTTCTACTGAGTCATTAAATGAGTGAACTGAGCAATCTTTTGCGAGGAAAATGATGAAACCGGCTTCACTGGTAAGCGAAACTGTCCTCGAAGCAGCTCAGCCCCTCCAGTGCGCGAGGGAGGAATGGCCAGACTAGAGGGCGGGGCTTTACCGAAACGCGCCAAGAAAACAGGAGGCGCATGCGTAATGTTAACATAACGCACTACACACTGCAGAAACTCACTAAAGCTCTTATCAGACATGGAGTATGAAACGTTTTTGGTTCATCAATCCATAAAAACTTCGTCTTTTGTCATTAAGGCATAACTTCCTTCTATGTTAATACTCTAAGGGCTTCTTTAGGTGCATTCCAACACTTAGTAGCTCCCTATGAAGTGTACTGCAAACTGCGCAAGCTATTCAGCCATGATAACAAGATTCCAAACCGTAAAAAGCAAAACCGCTCAAACATTACAGGAAACACCTGAATAACGGTTAATTTCACCGGAAGCTGACAAGCTCTCTCTTTCTCTCTGGAGTAAAGCACACACACACACACACACACACACACATATACTGCAACCATGTGCAACCATAACAGTAATGGCCTGTGTGGACTAATACCTTTAGTTAATACCTACAGCTACAGTAGATCATATTGGAGTAGACGGACCTGCCTTCACTCCCCATGTGCTTCACTGAGCCTTGGCTGCCCATGACCCATTTGGTCGGTTCACTGGTTTTAATTCCTTGCACCACTTTTTACTCTAGTCCTCTAGCCATCGCAATTTGGCTTCTTTCAAAGTCCCTCAAATACTTATGTTTGCCATTTCTTTCAGTTTCCAACTCATCAACTTCAGAGACAAAACATTCACTTGCTGCGTAATATAGGCACCCACTTCCACACTGTAAAAAATAAATCCTGAAAATAGTTGTTGGAACAAAGAAATATAAGTTGGTCTAATATAATGCTGGTGTCAAAAAAGAAAAATATGTTTTCTCAATGATTGTATAAATTTCATTACTCAACTACGAAAGTTTCATCGAGGCAACGAATAAAACTGTGTTCATGAAACATTTAACTGCACACAAACAATTTTATGTTGGACGAACAAGAGGGACCTCTGCGCATGCGCAAAAGCGTTCTTCCAGAATTTTCGAACTTCCCGCTATTTCCTCCCGAAATGGTGAGTACTTCATGGAAACTAACTGTCCTGCAAAGTAATTAGCAATTTTAGCTTTATAACATATATATTATCCAGCAGCAAGCTTTAGAACATTATATTTTCGAGTGTTTATGTATATAATTTGGAGTGTTACAGTAGTTATCTGGCAATGCACTCGTTTCAGCTCCTAACGCATTTTTTTTTTCAGATGGTATGTACATTGACATTAATGTTAATCTATGAAACCGCTAAAGTTTAATTACGTTACATACATTTTAATAATTTTAATGACTGATAATTTCAAAGGCTATTTGAAAAAGACGCCACTGAGGGAGCTTAATGTTCTCACTCCTTCATCATTCATTAACCTTATAGTGTCTGAAAACGGTTATAATGGCTAAACGGACATTTTTTTGTCTAGGATTTTTAATGGTTTTGAACTACAAACGGTTACTTAATTAGTTATTCATATATTTTTCTTTTTGTATTTCAGGTATTAGGGAGAATATCTGGGAAACAGTGCTTACTGCATCTGCAAACAATCTTGGAGCTTGGCAAAATTATTTCACAACATTTATTTATTTTTTATATCTTAAACCATTTCTGAGTTAAAGCAAATATTTTATTTTCAAATAAGCCACTGCACGTTTTTACTGAGAAATATCAGTATGTTTTGTTCCTCAAAGCAGAAGTCTATTTATCCAGTATACTGTTTTGACTGAGTGTGATATTAGTAAGCTTTGTAACATGAATGTTAAGGGCACAGTTTCATTCTTGCATTTTGGAATGTTATTTGCATATTTTGTTATAACAATGCAGCATTTGTTTATTTGTTGAAAGAGTAGCTGGATTGCACTTAATCAATGTTGATAGTCTTTAACAGGTGTTTAAAGTTTACATTAAAAAAATATTCAAATTTAGAAGAATGTGTCATGTTATTTGAAATGTGGCCACAGTAAATAACCTACTCAAGTAAACTTTAAGATGTTAATTTTATAATTATGCAAGCATAATTTCCAATTCAAAATATACCTTTCAGTCAACTTGGAACATTTAATTGACACAACATTATATTTCAATTTGAGACTGCTTGTTGGCCTAACTAGGCATGTTTATTCAGCATAGAACATTTAGTTGACAGAATGTTTTATTTCAATTTGTGTGTACATTTAGAGGTAATCAGCACAGCAAAAACAAAATAGTTGATACAACTTAAATTGAGCCAACTAAAAATTTTAGATGCAACAGGTCACTAGAAATTTTTTAGTTGGAGTAGCAAGAATTTTTTTACAGTGCAGCTGTGCAGGCTGATGCAATATAAGGGCTGTTGTAGCTCTAATTGCTGAAAAGGTTTCCTTAGAAAGGTGTCAGAACATACAGGTCATTACTGTTTTGCTGGCAAAAAAAGGGGATCTACTCATAAATGTGCAATGGCCCTCTTGTTCTTGTAAGGATTTACTTTTTATTACTGTTATTTTTCAGACATCCGGGCCATTTTGGGGTTCTTAGCAGGGCCGGTTCTAGGCACATATTGGGGGGGGGGGGGCAGTCAGAAATGTGAAGGGGGCATCATGTGTACATATCATGTTCGAGCACTGTTTTTTCCAAAGTGCTTATAGTAACAGTATTGTCCTTGCTGAATTGTGTTGTTAGCTGCCTCCAAAGCCTGGAGAAGTGGATTGCACTTTGTCAGGCCTCTACCTTCAGACCTGTCCATCTTGGGTGTCCCACTTGAAGACCTTTAGATCTTTAGGTCACTGAGGCACGCAAACCCCCTGACCAAAATAAGGTGGCAATCCCTCAGGGGGGAAACGGAAAAATTTAAATTAAATAAATAAATAAAATATCCTTAATCCAGATTTTATCAATCAATGACATTTATCTTAGCTGGATGGTCTAATTCTCAAAAACGTTTAACCTAAAGTAAGACTTAACACACTATAACTAGAATATTTACAAAACTGGTTACAAAAAAGGTTGTCTTATAAATAATTAAAAAAAAACTAAGTTAAAGCAGATGGGCTATAGAACGGATCATATTATGTTTTTTTTTAAATATTTTTTTATATTTATTTTTTATTTATGTATTTATTTTTTTTATATAGTAAATGAACTATATACTTCTCTCCAATCCACAACAACAGTCTCTTATTTCTGTTTGCAAAAACTTTCACAAATTCATGACTCCAGTGCTGCACCAACAACCTCAGAAGCACTGCACACATCCACAGACTGTAGAATTGCATTTGCTGGTTTTAAGACACCTGCACTAGAAACTCTCTAGTCGCAAAGAAGTGATGCCTCCTAATTTGACATAGCAGGCCCGATGCCTCAGTGCACAGGTCAACTGCAGCATCTTCATCCTCTGTCATCTCAGATAGGATACTGAGAATATGGTTTTGATTTTCAAACAATGCACTTTGTCACCTCATAGTGGCTTGTCCATCGGATTTCAAGCAGCCTTTTCAGATGAGGTGCATCATATTTCTCAGACACATGGTGGTGCTAAAATAAACTTGTAAAGTAAACTAGAGAGGTAAAAAAATCTTTTTGCACATGGTTCACTCTGCATGGCATGCACAACTACTAGCTGCAGTTGGTGGTTGTAGCAGTAGATATATAGAACATATCTAGATAGATTCTTTTGGAGCAGAGCTTGTACACCACCTCTTACCCCACTCATCACAGAAGCCCCATCATAACACTGACTAAGTATGTTGTCAGGACTGTAGCCAGCATCATAAAGGTGTGTCAATATCGCAGAGGTGATGTACTCTGCATCAAGTTGATGCAAGTCAAGCAACCCAATAAGATTCTCCTCTGGCATGGAATTGCTCACAATGCGAATCATCACAGACAAATTTTCCACATTGCACCTGTCCCTGCTCCCATCACTTTTGAGGCAGAACCCTGCAGAATCAGCATTTTCATATTTTTCCTGACCTCTCTAAGCACCATGTCTGCCAAGTGTTTGAATAACTTCATTTTGGATATCCTTAGATGTGTATTTTGCATTCTTTGGGATACACTTAGCAATGCTTGTTAGCTTCTCATCCTTCTCTAAGGTATACTCCATTAGTTTCAGAAAGAGACCTGAAGCGATGTCATCATTACCTGTTTAATTCGGCCCCAAGGTTTCTGCAGTTCCACGGAGTCCCAACTCATTCACACAGAGAAGTAACAGCACTGCCCACACTCTTGACATAGTAATGTTTTTTTTCAAGTTGTGTTTTACCAACCAACAGGGAGTCAACAGTTCCCCCTGTGGCCTCTCTGCTTTTGTGCTTGAGTCCATACAGTTGAAGCATGCACATGGTTGTGGCTGGACACATGTCTCTGCTTTCCAGTTGTTAAAACCAGTTAAAATAAAAACAACATCCCTCTCGTTAACAATGCTGCCATATTTCCGACAGGGGAAACAGAAGCAGGCATCTCGCTCAACAGAGTATTCTAGCCATGGTCGTGTTACCAGGAAGAATTGAATGATCTTAATGTTGTAGCAAATGCACGCTTTGGGTAGCTACCCAGTGCTGGCTGAGATGGTGCATTGCTATTTAAGTCACTGGGTAGGTGAGCAGGCTGCTTTGGGACAGCACATGTTGGGGGAGGAACAGGAGAAGCAGTGCTTGCTGATGCTGAAGTAATAGTTTTACTAGTAGTAGCTGTCTCTGATGTACTAGCAGCAGTATCATAGTGTTAGTACAGGTACAGTAGGAGCAGCACTAGACTTTTTAAAAGCTCTGGAAAATGGATGCATTGCAGAAGTAACTTTCTCTTTGTGAGCTGATGAAAGCTGAAGTAGAAAGTAAGTAAGCTGGCTTTGTAAAAACTGATTATTTGAAACAAAGCAGTACAGAACTACAGTGAGGGGGCGGGGCTTTACGGAGGGGCCTGTCAGACAACCGTCAGTCTGTCGGATTCAGTGGACGTGTGGACTCGCCGCTGTGCTTGTGGTGAGAAAAGCTGAAATCCGACACGACACTACTTTAGGCTACGTCTTGACTCATCTGCATACGGACGGTGACGTTTACCGAGGGCTCGGGGGAGGAGTGTGTGTGTGTGTGTGTGTGTGTGTGTGAGTGAATACCGCAGTGGAGGGACAGAGGCTTAAGAGGAAATCTAACACCGTAGTGTCGCCTAATCGGCGGATCATTTTATCAACTTGTTGTTAATATACTCACAAAATAAACATATTACATGTGCTTTCTCAACATTTAAAAAAAAATATTTGAGGGGTAAGACATTTATTTGAGGGGGCGCTGCCCCCCCCCCCCACACACACACCCCGTAACCGGCCCTGGTTCTTAGTATGCTCAAAAACCCATGAAAATCGGCACATAGATTGAAATCTGCTGCCATTAGGACATCTGCGGGTCTGGTTCTGTATCTGCCCTCACTGAGCCACAATCAGGCTCTTACACATCTACATATACATATCAAACTCAGTACACTTCTAGATCTCACTGCGCTGAATAGTTTTCACTATACATGTCATGGTCTCAACTCTGCCCAAGGAGGGCAGATATTTTGGGTCATCTGCAAAATGCAAATTTATGACATAAGCACTATTAAAAACACACACGACACATCCTTCGCATACAAACGTACTACACACACACTACACATCCTACACACACACACACACTATACAGTCTATACATTCTACACAAACACACCACACACTCACTCTAACTCAGCTTCTATACCGCTTTATCCTGTATTCAGGGTCGCAGGGACCTTGAGCCTATCCCAGAAGGCTTAGGGTACGAGGCAGCGTACACCCTGGACAGGGTGACAATCCATCGCTGGGCACACACACATACACACATACAAACACTCACACACCCATTTACACACTATGGGCAATTTGGGAACGCCAATTAGCCTAACCTGCATGTCTTTAGGAGGAAACCGGAGTACCCGGAGGAAACCCACCAAGCACAGGGAGAACATGCAAACTCCACGCACACAGAGACCAGAATCGAGCCTGACCGGGAATCGAACCCGGACCCTGGAGGTGCAAGGCGACAACGATGATCAACACAAAAGCCATCGTCGCCTTAAACTTATGCCATATTCAGTGACATCAGGGTCCAGGTCTTAGCATGCCCAAAAGAGGTCTTAACATGTACTACATCCATCTGAGATAAATTAGCATGAGTTTCCTGTGTGCCCTGCCAGCAAAACAAACATGGGGAGAGAAGCACACCCTCAGAGGTCTTGTGGAATTATGCCCAAGGGGCCAGTGCTACCCCTTAATGCTTTAAATATATTACAATACATATATAATAACAGTTGCCTAGACTAAATTAATAAGATAGTTGATTAAATAATAAAAAAAAACTATATATATATATGTAAAAATATGTACACAGTGTTGAGGTGGGTTAGCAGGTGAATGGCACAGTGGTTTACTTACTTGAGGATGTGTGTGGAGTTTGTCACATAGCTTGTGTAAGTGTATGCTTGCATTCTGCAACAGGTTGGCAACCCATGACCCAACACAAGGTAAGTTGTTAGGAAGACAAAAGTGAATAAGTGTTCTTATTTTCATTTGATAATTTTATGTCATGTAAACATGATTTTCCACTTAAAACCACAATCTTTTTAATTCTGTGAATAAAAGGTGGTGTAGTGGTTAGCACCGTCGCCTTGCACCTCCAGGGTCTGGGTTCGATTCCCCGGCCAGGCTCGATTCCCGTCTCTGTGTGCATGGAGTTTGCATGTTCTCCCCGTGCTTGGTGGGTTTCCTCCGGGTACTCCGGTTTCCTCTCACAGTCCAAAGATATGTAGGTTAGGCTAATTGGCGTTCCCAAATTGACCATAGTGTGTGAATGAGTGTGTGAGTGTGTGCCCTGCGATGGATTGGCACGCTGTCCAGGGTGTACCCTGCCTTGTGCCCGAAGTCTCCTGGGATAGGCAAGCTATAATATTTTTTTAAAAACAGTACAGAACGTAACTCTTAAGTTTTCTCGTATTTCAATTTATACATTCATATTCAGGGATGTATTATGAAATAATAATAATACACCCATGGTCATGCACCCACTTTTGCAGAAAAACTAGTTCATGCTTTTATCACTTCTAGGTTGGACTATTGTAATGCCTTACTGTCTGGTTGTTCAGTTAGGTGCATAAACAAGCTTCAGCTAGTCCAAAATGCAGCAGCGAGAGTCCTCACTAGAACCAGAAGATATGAGCACATCACCCCTATCCTATCTTCACTACATTGGCTCCCTGTGAAATTTCGCATTGATTTTAAAATACTACTCTTGACATATAAGGCATTAAATGGTCTCGCGCCGCAGTATCTAAGCGAACTGCTAGTGTCTTACGATCCGCCACGCCTACTTCGGTCAAAGGATGCAGGCTGCTTATCAGTACCGCGTATTATGAAAACTACAGCTGGGGGCAGAGCTTTTTCTTACAAAGCCCCAAAATTATGGAATAGTCTTCCAAATAGTGTTCGGGACTCAGACACAGTCTCAGTGTTTAAGTCTAGGCTAAAAACCTATTTATTTAACCAAGCATTTTATAAATAGATTTGCCATAAGGTAAAGGAGCAGATCTGGGGGACTCATGGACGTAGAGTATTATGGTGAACTGGTATGTTTAGATGCTGTCTTCCTCAGTCTCATTTGATCACTCAGGTTTGTTGACGGTGAGGTGATTGTTTGCTTTACATCTCAGGGAGCCCTCATGTTTGTGTTTCCTTCTGGCTCTCCCTTTTAGTTATGCTGTCATAGTTAGTCCTGCCGGAGTCCCTGCTTGCACTCTACAGTAAATATACATTCACATTAGACATTGTGACTGTGACCATACCTAATTGCAATCTCTCCTCCTCTTCTCTTCCTCCCCCTCTTTCTCTTTCCTCTCTCCCCCTGTCTCCCCCTTTCACTCTTTCTCTCTCTCTCTCTGTCGAGCTACACATGTGGTTCCTGAGCTGCCAGTGATCCAGACTCCCTCTGCCCTTCGGACCTGTCTGATCCATCCTGGTGCCCGGTTTCTGGTTGGAGGTCTCATCGCATGGATGCCCCGTGTGTCTCTTTAGGATGCGTCTGGTGTCTGGGGATGATTCTATCTACTTAGAAGATGGTTCTGGCCTCGACTGGTGTGGTCAGCTGTTTCTCTGAGGACTTGACAATTCGATAGTTCAGGACTGGAACTTTCTACAAGTCTATCTGAGTCTCGAATAACTACTGGACTCCATTTTACATCAAGTATTATAACATCAATTAACATCAACTATTATACCTGAACCTAACACTTAACACTATATAAATGCAGATCATTTCCTGCTATCTGTTTCACCCAGATGAGGATGGGTTCCCTGTCGAGTCTGGTTCCTCTCAAGGTTTCTTCCTATTACCGTCTCAGGGAGTTTTTCCTTGCCACTGTCGCCCTCGGGCTTGCTCGCCAGGGAATATCTGAACATTTTGATTCATACACATTCACATTCCATACAAACTTAAATAATTCTTTTGATTGTGTAAAGCTGTTTTGAGACAATGTCAATTGTTAAAAGCGCTATACAAATAAAATTGAATTGAATTGAATTGAATATTCCACACTTTTTTATATTTAAAAAATATTATGTTTAACTTTTAATATTAGTTTTTAAAAAATATTTTTAATATTATGTTTAACTTTTAACTTTTTTACACTGATTTAGATACTCATGCATGACCTATCCTGGCCAAGTTTTCAACAGTGTGTTATATGAATATATTCGGGCCAAACAGCATTGAAGAAAGGCCAACCTCATTTAAACCAGAAATTGATGTTTAATCAATAACCGTTGTTTGCTAGGTAAGTGGTTTGCAGTATAGCATGGATTTTTGGGAAGGCTGTGAAAGCAGTGAAGACACAAAAAAGACACTAACGTTTTATTATTATTACTACTACTATTATATTTGTAACTAATGTAGTTGTGTAGTTTGGCAAAATGAGGCCTCTGCTGCTCAGTTTCTATCATGGGGTTTCTATCAAAACAAATTTTATCCCCACTTTACTGAGGAAACAAGGTCAGAAAAAACTTCTCACAAAATCTCATCTTTATAACATATTGGGTACCAGGGAGAACCCATCCTGACAGCTGTGATTGTTACTGTCAGATTCCCCTCAGCTTTATCAGTAAAGATATTCGTTGATTTATCAAATTGTTACTGCAGACTTTTCCCCACACCACTGGTGCTGTAGGTTATCTGAGCCACCAATCTCATTTAAATATTTTATGAGGGTGCTGAAAACTTGAAAGGGATCTTTTTACCCTAAAGTGATACATATCCGATTTTTAGAGCTGTCCGAGTGCACAAATCTGGGCCCGGTTTCTCGATAACACACACTATTCGCGCGCTAAGAAGACTCTTAAGATATATCTTACGTTAAGTGATAACTTTTCTAAGTGTATTTCTCGAACTGTCTCTTAGGAGTCTTCTTAAGTTACTGCCTCTTACGTCCGACGTTACGCGGCGCTGTCTACAGTGAAGGTCCTGAATTAGCGGACATCGGTTGCTCAGGAATCGATTTTTCACTCCTTTTGCATGACAGCGTTAAGAAAGACGGCACTTTCTATGCAAATTAAACATTGCACTAAATTCTTTTAATAGCGTTTATTTCGACATGTGTTAACTTAACAATAACATGCCATAATAGACAAATATATAAATTAATATTAATTAATATAATAATATAATATATAATATTTTCATGTAACATGTGGCCGTGAAACGAACCGGGTATCCAATCATAGTTGATGGACAAACAGCTGATAACACTCTTCACCAGCTTCAGAAACAATGTGAAGTGTCAGTTGTTGGGGTTGTATAGCGCACTTATGGAATGAATACGATGAGATGACAGGGTGGAGGTTTAATACCTCTATTTCACACGCGGGGCCGTAAGTGCGGTTCATTATGATTCGGCGCGAGTTTTGGTGCTGTTATTACGTTTCCATCTTACCACGCAAAAAAAATAAACATGTTTAACATGTGGAAGCTCGCGGACCTTGTAGTTCTTCGCGGACCGTCGGGCGCCGGTCACTCGAGGCGGATCACGGTGTCTAATACCCCTCTCTCACCTGTGTGGTGTCTAATACCCCTCTCTCACCTGTGTGGTGCCTAATACCCCTCTCTCACCTGTGTGGTGCCTAATACCCCTCTCTCACCTGTGTGGCCGGACTCATCTCCGTGAGCTGCCGCGATTGCCCACGACGTTCCTTTAACGTTCCGCGAAGTTCTACAAAGTCTGCAAGCTTCCGCGAGGACCAGCAAAAAATTAAACGTTGAATTTTTCACGCGGAAAGATGGAAACGTAACCACAGCGCAAAAACTCGGGGTGAATCATGATCAAGCCTACGGCCACAGCGCGAGACCGCGCAGGTGAGATAGGGGTATAACACACCGCATCTCACACCGAGTCAAACCGCATAAGTGAATACTGTAGGGGTATTAAACATTACAATCACCCAGAAAAAATGAATGGATGCGGGGTTTGAAACTCCCAAGGTTATTTTCTCATTTAACTAAATCAAATTTCATAAAAATAAAACGTGTCAAAAGAAAAACTCATAAAGTCATGGATAATGGCTAATGATCAATGAAACATATTTTAAACAAAAAGCAGAGAGCAGCTGGACATCGGGACGGGGAGTGTACAGTACAGTAAGTACAGTACAGTAAGTACAGTAAGTACGACGCGTTGGTCTGGCACGCGCAGGTCTGAGCAGCTCAAGAAGCTCGATAATCTGTTGCCTTGGAAGGCAAAACTTTTATTTATATATATATTTTTAATAACAACCACGGGGAAAATATGAAAAGGGCTGAAGTTTTGTCTAAAGGAAACATGTACATGACCCACACGGCTCCACGGACCGCGCCGTCTTCAGTTTAACACAACACCACGCTGTATCGCTGCCTAATTGTTCGCCACCTGTTTAATATTAATTGTGATTGGCAATTTTAATGCGTTAGTCACATTATGAAATAGGCTAATTAAAAGGCACTCTATTAGTTCTGATATCAAATAAAATAAAATTCTTAAACAGGTCTACAGTATATTCCATCATTAATACGACTTTGATAACGTGCCATAATGTGTTTGCATACACCGCTGGTTTATAAAGACTGCTGCTCAGTGGCGGCGACTAGCGTCTAGAGCTGAAACTACGCTAAGTATGAGTTAAGGTTGGTCCAGACCAACCTTACGAACGTCTGACGTAGCTAAGAGATACTTAGCGTAAGAACGTTTCGGGAAATGCGCCATTAAGTTAAGAGAGAGGTTAAGGTACGACTTAAGAACTACTTAGAGATAAGAAGCTTTCGAGAAACCGGGCCCTGGTGTTTTTTAGATGGGATCTGAGACACTTTCATATGTGGTCCTCAACGGGGCCATGCAGAGACGTTTAAAGGAGCGGGTTCTCAAAGTTAAAAAAGATACGTTAAAAAAAGGATTACTGAGGGATCCACTGCCTTTTGCAGCCTCACACCGCTCCTTCTGTAGCTGTTTCTTCCTCCTCTCCTTGCGAGGCATGTCTGGAATATTTGATATATTATTAGTAATATATTTTTTAAATGTTTGTGTTGTAATTTTTAAAACACAAACATGCACATGCAGTGCTTATTAAATGCTTAAACTGTAGAGATACAATAATTTTACTGCTGTAAAATCTGCATTTCATCTAATTTGAAATATAAACCTAATATCATCTGTTACTTAATATATTTTCTTGTGGGTTTTTTAATATCATAAATATAATAATCCATAATTATGTGGATATCCATATTAGTTCGTTTTTAGTGAAATAAAAGCCCTCTAGAAAAGAAGGGAAAAGTCCTGTAACTTACTTTAAAACAAAACATGTTCCCTAAAACACAGAGCTACAGACCCCCCTGTAACCCCCTTACCCAGTTAGCTAGCAGTTAATGACCACCACTACTGGTGCAGTTCATAAAAGGACAGGTAATGTTTGTCACGCTGTTACACAAACAGCACGCTCATTTATTTCACTTCACTTGTTGTTATAGACTATAGTGGGCGCTGTGTATTTACTGTTTTGTTGCTGCACCTTCCAGTTAATTTGCCTGCTTCTCCTCCAGCTCCTCATCATCCAGCCTGCAGAAAATGCGCATGCACTTTGCGAGCTCGTACCCGGCCCGTAACGTCCGCGCGCTGCCCTCAAGGGTGAGCATTGGTTAATGGCAGTCATGTGACTGATGCAAGCCAGATCCTTTTATTTAGCAAAATTGAGATTAATAGTTACATTTTATTGTTGAGGGGCAAAGACAGGGCACCATACGCACATATACATTAAAATAAAATAAACAAGAAAAGGGCACTTGAGGCATCCTGGAGGAAAGCCCCCCCCCCCCCCCCCCCGTGCCTGGTCCTCAATCGGATGGACATCCGATACTCGGTCATGCAACTTGAATGAAATCAGGCAGATTAGAATTCATGCGACTTTTTGGCTCAGTGCAGGGATTGACTAGCAGTGCTAACACAGCTATGCCAACTAACTGCATGCCATCACCAGAGCAAAAACCCAAGCATGTATTTGCTAACCTTGCTAAATCTGTTATTTGAAGTGAATGAATGGTCTCATGGTGTGTTGTGGCCCAGAGGGTGTGAGCAAAGGCATGTTGATGTGCCCATGCTTGTCGTTTCTGACAGATGTGTGTCCGCATAAAAGTAAAAAATCTAAATTGAGTGTAGCCCGATATTCACTAATGGCATAGTTCTAGGTGTAAGGTTTTATAATATTGTAAGACAGTGTAATCTAATAAGAAGATTCCTGTGCCTTGACAACAGACCCCTCACTGTGCTTCCTCATGCCTTCTGTGGTAACACCTTCTACATCCTGTATCTAGACGAGGATACATCCAAATGGCTCCTGTCTGCAGAACCCTTCTGTTTAATCAGGAGAATGTAGATGTATCTCCTCACACCTGTCTGTCTCCGGGTGTCTCTATGACTCACATGTTAATCACTGGTTCTTTTGATGTTCGGGACGTAGCAGCGTTTAAATGTGCTCTCTTTGCTGAGAATAAACAGAGATCTTCAGACATCATGCCGGCGTGTGTGTGTGTGTGTTTGTCTCTCCCGGTCGATCGGGTCCGGACCGGTAAGTGTATCAAGGTGCAGCGGACACAAGAAATAACTCTTATTCTCTTAGCTTCTGGACACTTCTTCTACATTTTAAACTTAACACTTGGTCACCTCCGTATATGGTCCTGCGTGTGTGTGTGTGTGTACCCTGTATACAAGCGGTATAGTTCATGAGGGAATGTGTGAGAGTGGATAGTTGCACGAACACGTGACATAGTTTATCAACCCAGATGGCGCGAGCAAAGACGTATCATTGTGCGCATGCGTGCCGGTAGATAAAAGTAATTTGTAATTATTAATGTGAACTGTCATGACACGCAAATAGTAAGCAATAATTTGAGCAATGTAGCTTGAAGTGTGAGCGTAGCCATACATGCCGTCTCTCAATCTAACTCAATCTAACTGACGCAAATACAGAAACACATCGTGGCAATAATCAACCGGACAGAAATCCGGCTTCACACATGGCCGTTTCTACACCTCGTGTCATTTCGTATCCGTTACATTAGAAACGTTTGACCGTCCATCATCCACATGGAATGACAACATCCTACCACGTGACTGCAAACAGGACCCGCCCACTTCCTTTTTGCACTTTCCCGCGAAAGGTTGTACAGCTAGTGTGGAGAGGCAGGTTAGCGGCCCAAATACTACGTTTGTACAACTAGTTATGGCAAAGCAAAGTTCCATTTTTAATTTCTTTACAAAGTCGCCGCCAGCTGTCGCGAAAACAAAAGCTAATCCGTCTCCCACCGAAGCAGATTTACCTTCAGTTACTGAGTGCAGCAGTTCCCCGAAGGAGGAAGCTAAACATGCAGCTCCCAGTAGGAAACCTGCGGCAAAATCCACCAAGATTCAGGATAAAGTCGGTCACGGCAGAATCTCTGGACAAAAAGTTACGGATTCAAATCAGAGGTGGGAAAATAAACTGTGAAGTTTAACATGTGTTTGTAGAGAATGCCTGCAGTCGGGTTGTTTTACTGAGTAACATTTAGGCTAATGGCATCAGTTGGCAACTTAAAGCTACTGAAATACTAACATTGGTGAAGATGTGTTTTTGTTTTGTGTGTTTTGATATTTGTAAGTTGTTATATATAATGAATGTTTCTATGCCCATAACAACCCGTCATTGTGCTTACTTACTACCTAACAATATTATTAATATTTAGCATTTATTAACCTTTAGAGCCATTAAATATTACTTTTATGTAAGTACAGGTGTTGCTTAAGTTTAGTTTCCTCGTGTTTCCCCTGTCGCGTATAGATTCGAATCATGACGTCACTCACTACGTTACCTAATTCTGTACGCGCAAGTAAGTAACGTGACAATGACGTATGAAGGATTTCTTCTTGTAACGTATTTCTACAACTATACAGTAATAAAACGTCACTTCGCTGTCTATAATTTGAAAGATAACTTGGACGTTTTAAATGGCTGGAAATAGACGATTGCTGGGAAAATACTTCCACTGATTGGAGGACATGACGTATACATAAACAAATCAATATTTTTATTTTTATAAATAAATATTTTTATTTTAAAATATTGTTTTTTCTGTTTAGTTTTTTGTTCCAATTCAAAATGTAACTTGTATTACATGTACATTAAGTGGAATTAAAATATTAACGTATTAAAATATTAGAATATTTCCTAGGATCACTCAGAAACAGATTTATAATACAGAAATGTTCGACTTCTGAAAAGTATATAGATGGAAGCACGATGTTCTCTAAAATCTCTCGGTTGACTTTGGATTAGTGGGTGTTCTTAATCGATCGGCCGCGGGTCGAAACCACTTAATTTTCACTGATCGGTTGTCTCTCAACTGCTCGAGCACAAAACAGCTGAGACAACAGCCTCATCAGCATGCTGACTCTTAAAAAGACGTCATAAGTTTTTTTTTTTTTTTTTTTTTTTTTAACAATACCACATGGAGGAACGTCTACCAAAACTGGCACATTAAAACGTATTCACCATTTAAGAACAATGCACACTGAATAATTTGAATATTAAAAGGTTTCCATGATATTCAGGTCAATTTGAACAAATTAGTTTTTTCCAGCTCCTTGGCATGTCTACATAGTCATATCATTAACAAAAATATTTAAAACAGGGTTGATTACGTTTTACTGTTTTTACAATTTTTTTAGTTTCAGTGTTTTGTGTTGTGTATAGTTATCATGATGTAGTTTACTTAAATTTCTTCATTTTGTATTATTATTGTTAAGTTAGTTTTTAACAAGCTACCCTGAGCAGTGCACTGTTTCACATCACTGGTGGCTTCTGACAAGTGATTCAAATTCAAATTTTATTAGTCACATACACAATCATACACAGTATAATATGCAGTGAAATGCTTTTATACGACCGCCAGTGACCTTAAAAAATAAGAAAATAAAATCTTGTACGTAAAATAAATAATCAATAAAAAGGAAATACTAAAGAAATAATTTTAACTAGTAAAATTAACTGTGCATAAGGGCATAATAAAATATTGCAAAAATATAGAAATATGGTATTAAAGTGTCAGTGGTTGTGCAAATATGCATGAAAGGTGACATGTGCAATTCTCCAGATGTATGAGTATTTAGTGCAAGTGTGTATGAATGTGTCCATGATTGTCCAGTCAGTGTTGTGAGCTTAAAAGATGTTATTAGTCCTGTGTGGTGTAGTGATGATTGAGAGACCTTATCGCCTGCGGGAAGAAGCTCCTCCTCAGTCTCTCTGTGTTGGCCTTTAGGGAGCGGAATCTCTTCCCAGACCGCAACAAAGAGAACAGTCCATTACTGGGGTGACTGAGGTCCTTCATGATCTTCCTGGCCTTAGTCCAGCACCGCTTGCTGTAGATGGAGTGCAGGTCAGGGAGCTCAGTGCGGATGATGCGCTCGGCTGATCGTACCACCCTCTGTAGAGCTCGTCTGTCCTGCATGGTGCTGTTCCCGAACCAGGTCGTGATGTTTCCCGTCAGGATGCTCTCTATGGTGCAGGAGTAGAAGTTCCTGAGCACCTTGGAGGGCAGTCTAAAGTCTCTCAAGCGTCTGAGGTGGTAGAGACGCTGCCGGGCTTTTTTCACCACGGTGTTGATGTGACAGGACCATGATAGGTCCTGCGTGATGTGAACACCGAGGTATCTGAAGCTGTCCACTCTCTCCACTGGGCTCCTGTTGATGACGGGGGTCTGGTAGTTCCTCTCCTGCTTTGTACTAAAGTCCACTATCAGCTCCTTTGTCTTACTGACGTTCAGGAGGAGATTGTTCCTCTGGCACCAGTTCTCCAGATTTCCAATCTCCTCTAGGTAGTCCGACTCATCATTGTTGGTGATCAGTCCGACCACGACGGTGTCGTCAGCAAACTTGATGATGGAGGTGGAGTTGGTAGTGGCCACGCAGTCGTGGGTGTACAAAGAGTACAGCAGGGGGCTCAGAACACAACCCTGGGGGGCTCCAGTGCTGAGAGTGAGTGTAGCTGAGACCTGTCCGCCCATCCTTACTGCCTGTGGTCTGCCAGTCAGAAAATTGGAGATCCACTGACATATAGATGAGCTCAGTCCCAGGTGCTCCAGCTTGGTGGTGAGTGTGGAAGGAATTATTGTGTTAAAAGCAGAGCTGTAGTCGATGAAGAGCATTTTAACATAATTCCCTTTCCTAGTGTCCAGGTGAGTGAGTGATGTGTGGAGGAGATGAGAGATTGCATCGTCTGTGGAGCGGTTCTGACGGTATGCAAACTGTAGTGGGTCCAGTGTGTCGGGTAGTGAAGAAATGATGAAGTCTCTGATAAGGCGTTCAAAGCACTTCATCACTACTGAGGTGAGGGCTACAGGGCGATAGTCATTGAGAGAAGCAGGATGTGGTTTCTTTGGAACAGGAACAATAATGGACTCTTTGAAGCATGTGGGGATCACCGACTGAGATAAAGAGATGTTGAATATCTCAGTGAACACAGGTGCTAGCTGGTCTGCGCAGGCTCTGAGGATACGACCTGAGATGCCGTCTGGTCCTGCTGCTTTCCTGGTGTTCACTCTCTTGAAGGCTCTCCTCACGTCGTGCTCGGAGATGATGAGCGCGTTCCCGGTGCTGACTGTGTCTTCCTGTCTGCAGCCGTTAGCGCCGCTAGCATTAGCGCCGTTAGCATTAGCGCCGTTAGCATTAGCATTGCTAGCGTCTTTAGCTGCAGCCTCGAAGCGAGCGTAAAATGTGTTCAGCTCGTCTGCCAGAGTCGCGTCCGCGTTCGTCATACCGGATGTTGGTGCTTTGTAGTCCGTTATTGTTCTCAGTCCCTGCCACAGGCTCCTAGAGTCACTCTGTTGAAGCTGTGACTCTAGTTTTCTCCCGTAGCGCTGCTTCGCCTCTTTCACCGCCTTCCGGACGTTATATGACGCAGCCTTGTACGGTTCCATGTCCCCCGACGCAAGTCCCGTGTTGTAGGCAGCGGTGCGAGATCTCAGAGCGTCGCGGATGGTTTTATCCACCCACGGCTTCTGGTTGGGAAACGTTCTGATAGTCTTTTTCTCCACCGTATCGTCCACTAGCTTCCCAATAAATCCCACAACCGCTTCGGTAAACACGCTGACGTCATCATCGGAGCTGTTTCTGAACATGTCCCAGTCTGCGTCATCGAGTGCGTCCTGTAACGCGGCCACCGATTGGTCCGTCCAGCGCGCGACCTCCCTCTGAGCCGGCACTTCCTGTTTCAGCCTTTGTTTATATTTTGGCATGAGGAAAATGGCGGCGTGGTCGGATTTACCAAACGCAGGACGAGATTGTGCCTTGTAACCGTCTTTGACCGTGGTATAACAGTGGTCCAGTGTCCTTTCGCCCCTGGTGGGGCAGGTGATGTGCTGATAAAAGTTCGGCGCTACGCGTTTGAGGTTGGCACTATTAAAATCCCCCGCCACAATGAGCGCAGCGTCCCGGTGTTGTGTCTGGTGCTGTGTGAGCGCCTCATGCAGCTCGCATAAGGCAGTTTCAGTGTCCGCTTGTGGAGGTATGTAAACGGCGCTGATTATGACCGATGTGAACTCCCGTGGAAGATAAAATGGACGACACATGATGGACAGTAGTTCCAGGTTTGGTGTGCAGGAGCGTGTAAGAGGAACAACGCTCGCGCTGTTGCACCAGCTGTTGTTCACCATTAAGCACACGCCGCCTCCCCTTGACTTCCCCGAGTCCCGCGTCCTGTCCATGCGGTGAACCGAGAAGAACTCGGCCGGCTGTATGGCGTGGTCTGGCACCGCTGGGTTCAGCCATGTCTCGGTGAAGCAGAGGAGATTGCAGTCCCGAATGTCTCTCTGGAACTTTATCCTGGCCCTGAGGTCATCCAGTTTGTTCTCCAGTGACTGGACGTTGGCGAGCAGGATGCTAGGCAGAGGTGTGCGGTGTGCACGGGCTCGGAGCCGGTTCCTCACGCCAGCTTGTTTCCCTCGGGTCCGTCGCTTCGCGTCGCGTCCATTGTTCTCCCTCAGGATCTCACTCGGCCAGCTCGGATCCGGAGTTAAAACCGTCGAATTGTGAGTACATTGTATACCAATAGAAACAAGAGTGTCTCTATCATACCTAATGTACTCAATGGTGGTGATTTTGCCGATTTTAAAACACTGAAAACTAACTTAAAAAACAAAAACAAAGAAAAGGTGGTCGGAGCAGTCGTGACGGCAGCCGACCTCACCGGCGCCATCTTGATCCATCTGGGAACTATTTCATAATCGATCATTGGTTTGAGTAAACCAACTTATGATCAATTAGTAATCGTGTTTATCAACACAGTACAATGCTTCTTGCACTTGTTGGATTTCCTAAAAAAATCAATCCCACCACCAATCACTATTACAGTAATAGAGTACATTGCACATACATTCATTAGGATTACTTGCAAAAGCATCTGTATATATTAAAGTTACAAGCACCATGTGATGCATCATCCGTGATTGTACAGAACTGCAATGTCGCATATCCAGATCCAGTAATGCGGAAATGGCGGTGCTGCTATTAGCGGCGAAGGAAAAGAGATGGAAAGAGTAATTAATCATTACGGAGTAAGCGGATTTTAAATCGGATGTGCGCATTACTGGATCTGTAGCGACAACAGACCACAAAGGATGATGGTCACGCCTGGGCTGATGGGAATTGTAGTTCCTGCTAACTCCCGTTCGCTCCATTCGCCTGAGCAAACTTTTCTCAGAAGACCTATAGTTTTATCGTCATGCGACCACTGTATTATCGAAATAAAGTGTTATTGCAGTACGACGGTATTTACAATACTGTTACTAATTTTGAGCTATTGTGTTTTGATTTTCCAGAACTGTAAGCCATAATCAACATATGTGCTATTCAAATGACAGTTGTGGCAATATTTGAAGCAATAGAACTTACAAATCATGAGTACATTTTATGTTAGACATGTTCTTTTTTTCCTTATTATATTCAATTCAGTTTTATTTGTATAGCGCTTTTAACAATTGTCATTGTCCCAAAACAGCTTTACACAATCAAAAGAATTATTTAAGTTTGTATGGAATGTGAATGTGTATGAATCAAAATGTTCAGATAGTCCCTGGTGAGCAAGCCCGAGGGCGACAGTGGCAAGGAAAAACTCCCTGAGATGGTAATAGGAAGAAACCTTGAGAGGAACCAGACTCAACAGGGAACCCATCCTCATCTGGGGGAAACAGATAGCAGGAAATGATCTGCATTTATAGAATAGATCTTGATATTATGTAGAGTCTTGTAAAATCACATAAGACTTTTTTATCACAAAAGTTTATAAAATTGTATAAATAAAACTTTATTTGTAAGAAATGTTTTCTATACCCCCCCCAGCTCTTCATTTTCCCAAAATGCGGGAGATTTGGTATGGGCGAAACTAGAAGGACACCCATGGTGGCCCTGCATGATAGTGCCCCATCCGATGAGTGGCCAGCAGATGAGGGGCCGAGGACAAGATCAAAGAGTGCATGTCCATTTTTTTGATGAGCCGTCATCGAGAGGTTGGGTCAGAAAGAAGTACATTCAAGAGTACAAAGGTGCAAATAACATTTATTTAGTATTCTGTATATAAACTAAAATAGATTAAGCAATCTAACATCAAATGCATTTTGGGTATTCCTAACAGGTTCGGAAAGCACTGATGCAAAATCAGGTGGTTTGTTCTTTAGTGGCAAGCCTGAAATTCGCAGAGCAATGGTGTTGGCTGACCGTGTGCTGCAGGACAGTCCTGAACAGAGACTAAAGATGCCGGTCTGTATGGATGCCTCTGATGAGGAGGCAGATTCCAATGAAGTGATGGAGGTAACAAGCAATGTTGAAGATATGAAGTGAAAAATGAAATATTGTGAAAAAGTAAATTTTCTTTTGTAATAATATTTAATAAGTGAAACTCTTGAGATTCATTCATTGTTTTATTTTTGATGATTGCTGCTTACAGCTTAAAAAAATTAAAATCCAATATTTCAAAGTATTTGGATATTTTTTTTATGATCAATCAAAGCAGTATTTTTGGTCTAGAAGGCCCACCTCTATCTAAGACTCTAATCGATAACTTTATCAGTCAGATATCACCCACATACAACAAAAAGAAAAAAGTTTATCATATTTTCTGGAATAAATTATATTAAAATGTTTGCAATTCACTGTTTATATACTGCTGTTCAAAACACACACACACACACACACACACACACACACACACACACTAGTATAGCCTACCTCCCTTTGCCCTCCCTCCTTGCACCACCTTTTCGGCTTAGGTCTCCTAGTGGCTTGATTAGGGTGGGCCGAGTTGGCTTTTTACCAAGTTGGGTTGAGGTGAGTATGAAAAATGCATGACCCATCAAGCCCTCTTAATTATGATGCATTATAAGCCTTTACTTTTGAATAACTTTTGTATTATTATTTTGCCTATGTACTATATTCATGTATTGTATATTGTGTATTTGCTTTATTTTATTTTCAGTTTACACAATATTCTATAATAGTAATGCAATCATGTCTGCCAACATTTAAAATAATTATAACTAAATCTTAACTTCTTTATTAATTGCATATTTAAATGTATATTGAATGAGGTTGTATATATTTTTTTGCAAAAGTCTCTGTATTTCTCTCATTTGCTTATTCATTTGAAGAGATGAAGTAATACATCTGTTTAGTGTATGTTGTGACTTAGGATGAGTAAAACAGGACTGATGCCTATTTTTTTTCCCTTTATGGCCATAAAGTCCTGCTCATGTTATTTTCACAAGAAAATTTCACAAAACAAAAAACTTCAGGAACAAGAAATGATATTTAAATTTGTGCTTTGTGAAATCACTTTTTCTGTAGGTTGAAAAATCAACAGCCTCAGATGAAGAAATGTCAGAAGAAGAGGTTCAGAAGGTGAAGCCTAGCAGGCGTTTGTCACGTGCTGCAGCAGAACATGCTCACAAACCCAAACGGCGGCGTATCGTGGTGGCCTCTGACAGTGAGGACTCTGGTGAGGAGTTCAAGCCAGATCAGGCAGAAACCAGCAGTGAGGATGAAGATGGTGTTGTCAGTGTTGAGGAGGAGAGTATAACGGAAGAGAATGTATCTGAACCTGACCCAGACAGTCCTGTGAAGCCTATAAAACGGAAACGTGCATCAGAGAAAAGTGCTAAAGTAAAGAGCACACCTATAGCCTCAGAGATCAATAAGAGGAATCATGGGAGTCTTGCAGTTAACACGAAGTCACGTCTGTCTGCTTTTTCTGCTCCAGAAACCTTTGAGAGCCAGAGCAGTGCTGCAGGAAACTTTGATGCGACTGGTGTGTGGGACCATGAAAAATTGGATTGGTTGCAGGATGGCAAAAGAAAGGATGTTCGGAGGAGGCGTCAGTCAGATGAGGACTATGACCCTACCACTTTATATGTGCCTGATGATTTCCTCAACAAGGTTACACCTGGTATGCGTCGATGGTGGCAGCTCAAGTCAGAGATGTTTGATACTGTTATTTTCTATAAAGTAGGCAAGTTTTATGAGCTCTACCACATGGATGCTGTGATTGGTGTTAATGAGTTGGGACTTACTTTTATGAAAGGCACCTGGGCACATTCTGGTTTCCCTGAGATAGGATTTGGTCGTTTCTCTGATGTGCTTGTACAAAAAGGTTACAAGGTGGCACGTGTAGAACAGACCGAGACCCCTGAAATGATGGAAGCACGATGCAAGGCTATGGTCCGTCCCACTAAATTTGACCGTGTAGTTCGGCGAGAGGTTTGCAGAGTAATTACTCGGGGTACCCAGACATATAGTGTACTTGATGGTGCTCCATCTGAGGCTGAGAGCAAGTACCTGCTGAGTGTGAAAGAAAAAAATCTGGAAGAAAACGCGGGCCAGTGCCACATATATGGAGTTTGCTTTGTTGACAGTTCAGTGGGTTCCTTTTATGTAGGCCAGTTCCAGGATGATCGTCACTGTTCTCGTCTTCGTACCTTACTGGCACATTATGTGCCAGCCCAAGTGCTATTTGAAAAGGGTAACTTGTCCGCTGAGACACGAAAGATCTTCAAAGCTGCTTTGTCCTCAGCAATGCTTGAGAGTCTCAGTCCTGGCTCACAATTCTGGGATTCCCAGAAAACTCTGAAAACCTTGGCAGATGAAGATTACTTTAAAGAAATGAAAGTAACGAGCAGTGATTCATGTTCATTTCTCCCTAGTGCTCTAAAAGCGATGACTTCTGAAAGCGACTCGCTAGGTCTTACCCCTAAAGAAGGATGTGAGCTGGCCCTCTCAGCACTTGGGGGATGCATATTCTATCTTAAAAAGTGTCTGGTCGATCAAGAGCTTCTTTCCTTGGCTAAATTTCAGCAGTATGTTCCAGTGGATGTGGAGAAACCACAGTCAGAGAATGCATCAAATTTCTTTGCTCAAACTTGTCAACGCATGGTGCTGGATGGAGTGACACTGGCCAACCTTGAGATTCTCCAGAATAGTTCTACTGGAGGCACAGAAGGCACTCTGCTTGAACAGTTGGACACCTGCTGTACTCCTTTTGGCAAAAGACTGCTAAAGCAATGGCTTTGTGGTCCCCTCTGTAACCCAGTCTCCATTAATGATCGTTTGGATGCCCTTGAAGACCTAATGGCTGCTCCAGCACAAGCTTCTGAGGTTACAGAACTCCTGAAAAAACTTCCAGATCTTGAACGGTTACTCAGTAAAATCCATAGTATGGGTACTCCCCTAAAAGGACAGGACCATCCTGACAGCAGAGCAGTCTTTTATGAGGAGATTGTCTATAGCAAACGCAAGATTGCTGATTTCCTTTCAGCACTGGAAGGGTTCAGAGTCATGCAGGAAGTAGTGACAATCATGGAGTCAGTTTCAGTGGGGTTCAAGTCAAAATTGCTGCGACAAGTAGTTATCTTAAAAACAAGAAGCAATGAAGGCCATTTTCCCGATCTTAGACCAGAGCTTACCCGCTGGGACGCAGCTTTTGACCATGAAAAAGCACGTAAAACTGGTGTGATTACACCTAAGGCTGGCTTTGACCCAGAGTATGATCAGGCTTTGAGTGGCATCAAAGACTGTGAGGGACATCTGCAAGACTACTTGGTTCGACAGAAGAAGAGACTTGGCTGCAGGAATCTGTCTTACTGGGGCACAGGACGAAACCGCTATCAAATGGAGGTTCCAGACAGTGTTTCTGAGAGGAGCATACCAGAAGAATTTGAGGTGAGGTCCACAAAGAAGGGCTGGAAGAGATACTCAACAAAAGAGATTGAACAAATGTTCTCAGAGTTGCAGAGCTGGGAGGACAAAAGGGACGGTGCACTGAAAGATTGTATGAGACGACTGTTTTACAACTTTGATAAAAACTACAGAGATTGGCAAACGGCTGTGGAGTGCATATCAGTTCTTGGTAAGGAGAAAAATATTTTGTTTAAATCTTTTTCCACATTTTGTTAATTTCATAATTACAACTTGTAATCCAATAAAACGCTCAAAAATTCTGATTGAATGAATAGGTGTACATGTAATAATGAGTTTGTTTAAACTGTGTGTGTGTGTGTGTGTATATGTATGTGTGTATGTATGTATGTATATATATATGGCTGCACGATATTAGGAAAATATGCGATATGTGATATTGTTGTTGAATATTGCGATAACGATATTTCTTGCGATATAACATTTCCTTAGAGAAATGCATTTTTTAATTATTATTATTGCCTATTTTTATTATTATTTATTTATATGTAATGATGATACTAAAATAAACAGGTAATAGATATTCGTCTGATGTAATTAAATCTAATTCAGGCTAAAAAGAAACTATATGTCAAGGAAGTTGCAAATATTTAGACTTCAAAACACTATGAATGACTTAAACCCCTCAGCAGATATTCTGACTTCTGGTTTGCTGTTACTATAAACCTGCCAACACAATATGAATTACTTTCAAACATTACTGTTTATTTACATGTAACCGTGTAACACTCATCAATAGTGTCTTACAACAAGAGCATCTTTTAAACTAAATATTCTCTTTGGCTTGCCTGTTTTTTTATATATATAAAAATAAATATTATTAAACAAAAATTTAATAAAAAAAATACTATTTGACACACACACACACACACACACACACACACACACACACACACACGCACGCACACACACGCTCCGCGACCGGCACTAGGACCCAGAAGTAATGCGGGCGCGAACCCGGAAGTATAAGAGGAGTAAACAAACTAGTGCATACAGCTTAGTCACTGTGTTCGCCATGTCGGTTCAGATTCGAGTGTGTGTTTATAGGACGCGGGTTAAATGTGTTTTTCCGTTGCTCCCCTTCTGTGAGAGTCCTTAAACTAATTCGCGTGGTTATCCTGCCTACTCGCTTGCTTCCGCGTTTGGGTTTACCGTCTATAAAGGGCTAACGGCTAATCACGGCTAATCGCGGCTAATGGCTAATCGCGGCTAATGGCTAATCGCTAAGTCTTCTGATCATACGGGCTTAGTTCGCTACAGAATGAAGTATAAAGATATAAATAAAGCGGGTATAAACATAGTAAGGGCCCATCTGATTGGTCAAATTTAGACACACAAATGCTTGGCAAATAGAGTATTTATTGCAACTCCTTGCGATATGGTTATCGCGCATGCCATTATCGCGATAACGATATTTTATCGATATATCGTGCAGCTATATATATATATATATATATATATATATATATATATATATATATATATATATTAATTATGGCAAGCCGTTTAGGAAAATATTCATGAGGGAATTGAATGAAACTCGGTATATATTGAATGAAAACTCGATATATATATTGAATGAAACTCTATATATTGAATGAAAACTCGATATATATATTGAATGAAACTCTATATATTGAATGAAAACTCGATATATATATTGAATGAAACTCTATATATTGAATGAAAACTCGATATATATATTGAATGAAACTCTATATATTGAATGAAAACTCGATATATATATTGAATGAAACTCGATATATATTGAATGAAACATGACGTCATCGAAACACAGCGCCATATTTAGGAAGAATGAGCAATTCCGCGAGAAACTTGGTTGCTGCGATTCTGAGAAATGAAGAGATGGTCATTTCCTCCTCTTTTCCACGTCCGAGTACTTACACTAGTGTTGTATAAAGTGATGTTTGGTAGCGAGAGTGAAGACGGTTACACTCACTGATTCGTATTCAAACCAGGGCCGGTTCTACTCAATAAAAATTTTTTAATGTTGAGAAAGCACATGTTAATATACTCATAAAGTTTATTTATAACAAGTTGATAAAATGATCTGCGGTAGTGGAAAAATCCGCCTAAAAAGGGACACTACACAATATGGTATTAGATTTCACAGGCTGCAGCGCGCTGGCGCGCGCACATCCCCCCGTCGCATGATCTGAACGCGCGCACCCCCCCCTCCCCCGCATGATCTGAACGCCCCTGCACCCCCTGTCGCATGATCTAAGGCGAGCTGGTAGCCAAGAACATTCACAGAGGGCAAAATTAATTAGAGCAAGACTAATGAAAAGACTTGTTTATTAAACAGTTTACATGAACACTGAACATATCAATGGCATATAAATTAGCCATCTGTCTGTAAACTTTGAAACAGAAACTTACATTTTTCAATTTTAATAACATAAAATTATTAAACCATATAAACTCAGAAAAAAATAAAAAATAGCAGCCTACTTATTGCAGCTGGCCCATGTGCTGAATGAGTATTTGAGACACTCACCTCATTCACTCACTTATTCAGACAGACAGGATTTTTCTTTTCCTTTCTCGTTTCTTTTCAGAGAGAAACCGAAATGACTCGATAAAACTATAGGTCTTCTGAGAAAAGTTTGCTCAGGCGAATGGAGTGAATGGGAGGTAGCGGGAACTACAATTCCCATCAGCCCAGGCGGGACCATCATCCTTTGCGGTCTGTTGTCGCTACAGATCCAGTAATGCGGAAATGGCGGTGCTGCTATTAGCGCTGAAGGAAAAGAGATGGAAACAGTAATTAATCATTAAGGAGTAAGCGGGTTTTAAATCAGATGTGCGCATTACTCTTTCCGTACCTGAGGACGTTGGACTTGACGGTGGTGCTTCTCCGCTTTCCTCCGCTGGCCTATCTGCGTTGTCATTGGTTGATATTAACCAACGTTTCATTGCAACAAAAATAATATCCTAAGCATAAAGCGATGAAAATTACCTACACGTTACGTGCACATGTTGGAATGTTTAACATGATGCTGTAAATTGATCTGCTGCAACTGACGCTATTGATGTGTCGTTAATCTGTCGTAATCACCTCATGTGTCGCAATCAAATGGAACGAAATTAGCAGGGTTGATGGCTTTTTAATTTGCATGTTTTTTTTAAATGTAACTATTAACTACCAGTTTCTATCTTTTGTTAGTTATATTTATTATAGTTTTTTTTTAATTTATTTTTTTTATTTATTTCTTGGAAATCATCTCGCGACCCCCACTCAATGTCTCACGACCCCCAGAGGGTCGCGACCCCTACTTTGGGAACCACCGTCTTAAGGAACTCCAAGAAGACAGAAGAAATCAGACCACTTAAATGCTGCTAGTGGATATATTTTGAATATATTTAAATTATTTTTTAACCTTTGATTCTTTGGATTTTGCTACATCCTACATTTAGAGAAGGTTTCTTTTAAATTGCAACATTGCTTTTTTTTAATTGGTATGCTTTACTCAAACATTAAATTATAGGCTTGCCCAAGTGATCTTTTTGAAATGCTGTTTTGCAATCTAATAAATACAATACTGATTTACAATTTCTGTCCTGTTGCAGATGTACTATTGAGTTTGTCCCAATACAGTCAGAGTGGAAACGGGATGATGGTTAAACCAGAGATTGTTCTACCAGGAGATGGCCCCCATTTCCCCCCTTTCCTTGAACTCAGAGGATCCCGGCACCCCTGTGTCACCAAAACCTATTTTGGTGACGATTTCATCCCCAATGACATCTTTATTGGTTGTCATGCAAATGATGAAAGCAACAGCGAAGATGAGAAGAAGATACTAGCACCATGTTTACTTGTCACAGGACCAAACATGGGTGGCAAGTCCACCCTAATGAGGCAGGTTAGTTCAATTTTGTGAACAGTTTGGGCACAATTCCAATTTGTAAATACCTTCAGTCGTTTGCTTATTTTAGCTTATTTATTTCGGGGATATGAGGCAAATATTGATTTATGTAATGTGAAAAGTATTTAAGATTCTTTTAGGGAAAAAAAGACAAAATAGGAAAACAACATGAATTATCTAAATGTGTGATCGATAAGTAGGATTTGTGCTGTATTTACTTTTTGCCCAAGATTTAAAGCTTAAAGAGAGAAAGCTTTCATTCCAGATGTTTGGTAAAGTGAACAGTTTTATCTAACAGTGGTTGTGTAGCTTCATATTGTTTTAGTTTACTATTTTTGAGAAGAAGAAGAAGAAATGGAGCGCTGTGTATTTTTGCTGTAGTGTGGCCTGGTTGTGATCTTGGCACAGTTGGGTTGCTATGTGCCTGCCGAAAGTCTCCGCCTAACCCCTGTAGATCGAGTGTTCACTCGTCTTGGTGCTTCAGATCGTATTATGTCTGGTGAGTTGCCGCGCGTTATTGTTTACTGTGCTCCTTAAAGTGCCTGTTTAAGGTTTGAAGTGAAAGTTATATAAATAATACATATACTGAATGTTGTACCTGTTCTGTATCATTAGGAGAGAGTACTTTCTTCGTAGAACTTAGTGAAACAGCCAGTATCCTCTTGCATGGGACCACACATTCACTTGTTCTTCTTGATGAACTGGGTACACGTCTTTTATATTGTTTTGGCTTATCCTTTTAGTGTTTATACTTCAGAGCCTGAATTGTACCCAACACACCCTCTTTACCGCATTTAATATGATTGTCTGCAGGCAGGGGAACAGCCACATATGATGGCACAGCAATAGCAAGCTCAGTGGTAAAGGAACTGTCAAAGAGGATCTGCTGCCGAACTCTGTTCTCCACTCACTACCACTCCCTGGTAGAAGACTTTGCTCAGGACTGTTCCGTTAAACTTGGTCATATGGTGAGTCTAATTAATTTTTGACTTAGGATAATACGGATTAATCTGATGACGATTAATCTAGGTGGTGGCAAAACACGTGGCCCATAAGGTTGTGACTATTCCAACTTTGGCACAGATATTCTTTATACTGCACACTTTCAGATTTTTATTTGTAAAAATTAAAACCATTTATCATTTTCCTTCCACTTCACAATAAAATTTACATTTTGTTGTGATGCCAATTTGGAATTATTGCCCAGCCCTACTTTGTACACATTCATTATACAACATAATTGCAACAAAATTTAGACAGGCATTTTCTCAAATACACTACATGACTTCAAAAAGTTTTCTTTTGAATTTTGGAAATGAAAATGCACTATATTTAGACTTGTAAGCCACACATTTGCTTGTTACCAAATTTTTTGCACCTTTTATAATTCATTGTCGTTACATTAAATACAGCTGTACATCAGACACCTTTATCGAGAAAGGGAAATCTCAAGTTACAGAGTCTAGTCTAATACATTTTAAATGGTCATGAGTGAAATGTTAATTCATGTCAGGTTTTTAAGATGAGCTTTCTATCATGTTTACACTCAGGCCTGCATGGTGGAGAATGAGTGTGATGAGGACCCTAGCCAGGAGACAATCACTTTCCTGTACAAGTTCATCAGTGGTGCTTGTCCAAAAAGCTATGGATTTAATGCTGCCCGCCTTGCCAATATCCCTGAAGAGGTGATTCAATCTGGGCATTGCAAAGCCAATGAGTTCGAGAAGAGTACCGTAGCTCTGAGGATCTTCAAGTAAGAAACAAATTCTGAAAAGATATATGCAGATAAGAATTTCATTAAGAATTTTGACATGTCTCTTTTTATGTTCCTTCCTTAGAAAAGTGTGTTTGTTTGCTGAAGACCCTACAGCTGACCGTGAACACTTTGCCAGACTGGTTCAGATGATTGACAATGTGTAATAGAAAGGGCAAAAAAAAAAAAAAAAGTTCAGTTGGAAAGTTTGTTCTGTTCTTCAGTTGGAAAGTTAAATATTTTCACTTTTACTAACATGATCTAATAAAGTTTATTCTCACTAATGCATACTGTCTCTTTTCCACTAGGAAATTAGATGTTTGCATGCATCCACATAATATATTATAAAATACTTATTACATCATTAAGACCCACTGTCATGGAACATGTATACAATTTAGGCTAAAGAAGAAGCCAGTTGCCAAACTTGTATTGGTTTGGTTATATGCCAAACTTTACATTTTCTGTAGCAGAGTCAATGGTGGAGCCCTACCCCACACAACACCTTTCTTTCCCCTACCACTCCACAATCACACTTACTGGCATATTCAATGTTTCAGTTGCATGGTTTGTAATCTCAACCCTTGTTTTACACACATGAACATTATTCCATGCGGACTCTGTTTCTCTGCATACCTCTGGCAAAGCAATCAAATACCCTGTTTTGTCACAGTACAGGGTGTTCATGATGAGGACCCCTGCCTGTGGGGTGCCATTAAAATAATATATATGGAATAATAAATTGTCATGAGGCACAATTGTGACACCACAAGCATCTCAATTTCTGAGAAAAAAAACCCTCAGATCTGGCAAAGCACTTCAGTGGAGAGGTGTTGATTTCATGCCCACTGTGAGCAACTCCAGCCAGTGCAGCAATATTCTAGCAATGATTTATTGCCTTCTGTACCCTTCTTGAGGCCAAACAACCTCTTTTCTTCAACTCTGGTTCTCTAAGTCTTCAGTTTGTAGTTCCAAGTAAGGATTATTTATTTCATGGTATTAGCTACATCAGATTTTTTCCCCAAAAAAGTTGCTAAACCAACATAATCTGTTTTTCCAGCCTTTTCATCCATTTGTTATGCAGGGCTTCATATTGTTATGCCTGTACCTTTTTCTTTTTTTCCAGAACAGCAGGTCAGCTGAACTCTTAAGAAAGCCAATGATGGCAGCACAGGAAGTACTAGCATAAGAATGGCAGCAGAACCTGTTAGCCGGTATGACGAGCAGGAGGAAACAAAAGAGGATGATGATGATAAGAACTTGGGATCAGAGTGTGATAATTGTGAGACTAATATACGTAATTTGGACACAGTATGATATGCAGTATGATATGCATACACGACTGTTTGTGATCTTGAAAAGGAAAAAGTACGGAGGCAAAATGGCAATTGGAATGAATAAAAAATATATAATCTACAATTTTCTTACAATAAAATAAAAGAGAATAAAATAAAGTAGAAAACTGGTTGACAACTCGGTGGCATACTCGTTCAGCTAACGCTAAGGCTAGCCCACCGGAGCACACCACCTCTGTGCTTAACGTTTCCAACAGGTTTGCTCTCCTCCGTGATGCACCCTCTGAGAAACCTGAAATAGCTCTGGTTATAGGAGACTCTAACTGAGGCACATGAAATTAGCTAGGCCTTTAGGGGCGTGGTTATACCCCTACCTCACCTACCTACCTTCCGTCTTTCCGCACGGAAAATTAAACGTTAAATTTTTTGCCGCTCCTCGCGGAAGCTTGCGGTCCTTACCACAGATGTAACGGTATCAAAACTTGACGGTACAGTAATACCGCGGTATAAATGGCACGGTACGGTATTTATTGAATCATTTACAGGAAAAACAAAACTCATGAAGAGACTCGAAAAAAGTGCCAGAAGTGTTTATTAAATCTTTTACATGAACACTGAACATATCAATGGCATACAAATTAGCCATCTATCTGATGGTTATCCATCTAATTTTAATAACAAAAAATTATTAAACCATGTAAAAAAAATAAAATAAAGTTTCAATTTAGTATTCTTGAAAACTAAAATAAAAATAGCAGCCTACTTATTGCAGCTGGTCCATGTGCTGAATGAGTATTTGAGACACTCACCTCATTCACTCACTTATTCAGACAGAGACAGGATTTTTTTCTTTTCAGAGAGAAACTGAAATGACTCAATAAAACTATAGGTCTTCTGAGAAAAGTTTGCTCAGGCGAATGGAGCGAACGGGAGGTAGCGGGAACTACAATTCCCATCAGCCCAGGCGGGACCATCATCCTTTGCGGTCTGTTGTCGCTACAGATCCAGTAATGCGGAAATGGCTATAAATGCTGCTATTAGCGGTGAAGGAAAAGAGATGGAAACAGTAATTAATCATTACGGAGTAAGCGGGTTTTAAATCGGATGTGCGCATTACTGGATCTGTAGCGACAACAAAGGATGAAAGCAAGGGATGATGGCCACGCCTGGGCTGATGGGAATTGTAGTTCTCACTGTGAGTCAAACAGCATAGGTGAGATAGGTGTATAAGGTGCCAGAGCAGGTAATCTTAGGGCTCTAGGACAGCATACGTTCTCTAAGAACATGCTGGAGCTAACGATATACAGTGGTGTGAAAAACTATTTGCCCCCTTCCTGATTTCTTATTCTTTTGCATGTTTGTCACATTTAAATGTTTCTGCTCATCAAAAACCGTTAACTATTAGTCAAAGATAACATAATTGAACACAAAATGCAGTTTTTAAATGAAGGTTTACGTTATTAAGGGAGAAAAAAAATCCAAATCTACATGGCCCTGTGTGAAAAAGTGATTGCCCCCCTTGCTAACAAATAACTTAACTGTGGTTTATCACACCTGAGTTCAATTTCTGTAGTCACCCCCAGGCCTGATTACTGCCACACCTGTTTCAATCAAGAAATCACTTAAATAGGAGCTACCTGACACAGAGAAGTAGACCAAAAGCACCTCAAAAGCTAGACATCATGCCAAGATCCAAAGAAATTCAGGAACAAATGAGAACAAAAGTAATTGAGATCTATCAGTCTGGTAAAGGTTATAAAGCCATTTCTAAAGCTTTGGGACTCCAGCGAACCACAGTGAGAGCCATTATCCACAAATGGCAAAAACATGGAACAGTGATGAACCTTCCCAGGAGTGGCCGGCCGACCAAAATTACCCCAAGAGTGCAGAGACAACTCATCCGAGAGGCCACAAAAGACCCCAGGACAACATCTAAAGAACTGCAGGCCTTACTTGCCTCAATTAAGGTCAGTGTTCACGACTCCATCATAAGAAAGAGACTGGGCAAAAACGGCCTGCATGGCAGATTTCCAAGGCGCAAACCACTTTTAAGCAAAAAGAACATTAAGGCTCGTCTCAATTTTGCTAAAAAAACATCTCAATGATTGCCAAGACTTTTGGGAAAATACCGTACCTTGTGGACCGATGAGACAAAAGTTTAACTTTTTGGAAGGTGCGTGTCCCGTTACATCTGGCGTAAAAGTAACACAGCATTTCAGAAAAAGAACATCATACCAACAGTAAAATATGGTGGTGGTAGTGTGATGGTCTGGGGTTGTTTTGCTGCTTCAGGACCTGGAAGGCTTGCTGTGATAGATGGAACCATGAATTCTACTGTCTACCAAAAAATCCTGAAGGAGAATGTCCGGCCATCTGTTCGTCAACTCAAGCTGAAGCGATCTTGGGTGCTGCAGCAGGACAATGACCCAAAACACACCAGCAAATCCACCTCTGAATGGCTGAAGAAAAACAAAATGAAGACTTTGGAGTGGCCTAGTCAAAGTCCTGACCTGAATCCTATTGAGATGTTGTGGCATGACCTTAAAAAGGCGGTTCATGCTAGAAAACCCTCAAATAACAATTCTGCAAAGATGAGTGGGCCAAAATTCCTCCAGAGCGCTGTAAAAGACTCGTTGCAAGTTATCGCAAACGCTTGATTGCAGTTATTGCTGCTAAGGGTGGCCCAACCGGTTATTAGGTTCAGGGGCAATTACTTTTTCACACAGGGCCATGTAAAAATAAAAATTTAATTGAATGTAGGTTTGGATTTTTTTTCCTCCATAAATAATAAAACCCCTCATTTAAAAACTGCATTTTGTGTTTACTTGTGTTATCTTTGACTAATAGTTAAATGTGTTTGATGATCAGAAACATTTTGTGTGACAAACATGCAAAAGAATAAGAAATCAGGAGGGGGGCAAATAGTTTTTCACACCACTGTACGCCTTCGTCAGTCAGAGTTAGCAAGGGTAACTTTACAGAGGTGTATAAACTGGCGAAGGCGATGTCCGATGAAGTAGTATGCTCTGGTCCCATCCCAATGCAATGTCGCAACATAGCTTACAGCAGGTTATGGTCGCTGAACCTTCAGTGTCCAGGTGGTGCTCCGAAAATAGTGTGGGCTTCATAGACAATTTGGAAGACCTTTGAGGGCAAGGTGCTGCTCTCATTTCCTGTAGTATATCTTATAGTCTCAGAATAGGCCTAGTTAATCGATGACAATCCAGAGCCCAGGCCAGGGAGCAGACAGACAGGCTAAACCAACTGTCTGCTACGTAGCTGCATAGAGTCATCACTTTGTTCATCATATTGAAACTGTGTCTGTTCCCCGATCTAAGAAAGTTTGTTTTAGTAATTTAATTAACATACACTACCATTCAGAAGTTTGGGGTCACTTTCTAACTCCAGGATGGTTCCTGATTTTTATTTCTTTCTACATTGTAAAGGAATGCTGACGGCATCCAAAAAATGCATCAATCTCCTTTGAAAAGTTGATATTGAGATGTTTCTGCTACGTCTGCTCTGTAAAGACTTTATAACGCCTCTAATCTGAGCTGCTGTTAATTGGTCATTTTTCAGGCTGATAACTCTAAATGAACTTCTGGTCTGCAGCAGAGGGAGGTTTTGGTCTCGTCCTCCTGGGACGGCCTTCATGAAAGCCAGTTTCATTATGGTGCTGGACGGATTTTGCAAATGCACTTGACAATACTGTTCTTGCAAGAACTATTACAGAAAGGCCGACCTCTGTGTCTTACAATAACAACTAACTGTTGTTTTTGTTGTTGTTACATAATTACCTAATTCCATATGTGTTATTTTATAGTTTTGAAATCCCCAGTATTGTTGTAGAATGTAGAAAATAAATCACTAAACAAAAACAAAGAAATTTGCAAGTGACCCCAAACTTTTGAATGGTAGTGTAGATACCACAAACTCAGATCACACTGAATGCGCAGCCGGCACCTCTGGTCTGAAGCTAGGACTGTTAAATATTAGATCTCTTGCATCAAAAGCAGTTATTGTTAATGAAATTATCACGGATCAGGAGTTTGATATACTCTGGTTAACAGAAACCTGGAACAAACCGTATGTAGCTCTAAATGAAGCTAGTCCTCCTGGATACAGCTACATACACCAGCCTCGGCTAACTGGTAGAGGAGGAGTTATTTACGCAGTTATTTACCATGATAATCTGTCTATCGTACAAAAACACGGACTTAATGTAAAGTGCTTAATGCATGTGAAGTTCTCTATAGTAATACAAGTGTAGCTACAAATATTAAGTCAGCTCAGTCGATCCCGCTAATCATCATTTACAGACCTCCAGGGCCGTACTCAGAATTTCTTTGTGATTTTGCAGATTTCCTCTCAAACCTAGTCATTTCTGTAGACAAAGTGTTAATTGCTGGAGATTTTAATATTCATTTTGGGAATCCAGAAGACCCTCTGAGAACAGCATTTTTTTAATAATAAAATTGTAAATATTAGATGTAAAATCAAGGCTTTGAACCAGACAATTGGTAATTGATGCAGATATTAAACTAACCATGTCAGATCTTTACTCCCCTTGAAGAGAATGAACTAATTTCACTCATCTCTTCTGCAGATTCATCAACCTGTATATTAGTTGCTATACAGACACATTTTCTCAAACAGATTCTGAATAATTCTCAACCTTGTTGAGAATAATTAATTCCTCACTCAGCATTGGTTATGTTCCAAAATCTTTTAAATTAGCAGTTATTAAACCGATAATTAAGAAACCTGACCTCGACCCCTGTCAGCTGTCCAATTACAGGCCGAAATAAAACCTCCCCTTTATCTCTAAGATTCTGGAAAAGATAGTTGCGGAGCAGCTATGCTCATATCTACATACAAATAGCATACATGAACTGTATCAGTCAGGATTTAGGCCTCATCACAGCACAGAAACAGCACTCGTTAAAGTAGTAAATGACCTCCTATTGGCCTCTGATCAGGGTTGCGTCACTATTCTTGTATTACTCGACCTCAGTGCAGCTTTTGAGACCATTGATCATAGTATTCTTCTTCACAGAAAATGTAGTAGGAATTAAGGAAACAGCCCTCTCCTGGCTCAGATCCTATTTGACCAGTTGCTATTAGTACGTAGATTTAAATGGTGATTATTCTGCATGTTCTCTAGTGGAGTTTGGCGTTCCACAGGGTTCAGGTTTAGGCCCACTGCTTTTTTCCCTCTACATGCTTCCCCTGGGCAACATAATCCGTAAGCATGGTATTAATTTTCATTGTTATGCTGACGACACACAGTTATACAGTGGTGTGAAAAACTATTTGCCCCCCTCCTGATTTCTTATTCTTTTGCATGTTTGTCACACAAAATGTTTCTGATGATCAAACACATTTAACTATTAGTCAAAGATGACACAAGTAAACACAAAATGCAGTTTTTAAATGAGGGGTTTTATTATTTAGGGAGAAAAACAATCCAAACCTACATTCAATTCAATTCAATTCAGTTTTATTTGTATAGCGCTTTTAACAATTGACATTGTCTCAAAACAGCTTTACACAATCAAAAGAATTATTTAAGTTTGTATGGAATGTGAATGTGTATGAATAAACTGTTCAGACTCCCTGTTCTGGTTCCCTGGCGAGCAAGCCCGAGGGCGACAGTGGCAAGGAAAAACTCCCTGAGATGGTAATAGGAAGAAACCTTGAGAGGAACCAGACTAGACAGGGAACCCATCCTCATCTGGGTGAAACAGATAGCAGGAAATGATCTGCATTTATACAGTGTTAGGTTCAGCTATAATAGTTGATGTTAATTGATGTTATAATAGTTGATGTAAAATGGAGTCCAGTAGTTATTCGAGACTCAGATAGACTTGTAGAAAGTTCCAGTCCTGAACTATCGAATTGTCAAGTCCTCAGAGAAACAGCTGACAACACCAGTCGAGGCCAGAACCATCTTCTAAGTAGATAGAATCATCCCCAGACACCAGGCGCATCCTAAAGAGACATACGGGGCATCCATGCGATGAGACCTCCAACCAGAAACCGGGCACCAGGATGGATCAGACAGGTCCGGAGGGCAGAGGGAGTCTGGATCACTGGCAGCTCAGGAACCACATGTGTAGCTCGACAGAGAGAGAGAGAGAAAGAGTGAAAGGGGGAGACAGGGGGAGAGAGGAAAGAGAAAGAGGGGGAGGAAAAGAAGAGGAGGAGAGATTGCAATTAGGTATGGTCACAGTCACAATGTCTAATGTGAATGTATATTTACTGTAGAGTGCAAGCAGGGACTCCGGCAGGACTAACTATGACAGCATAACTAAAAGGGAGAGCCAGAAGGAAACACAAACATGAGGGCTCCCTGAGATGTAAAGCAAACAATCACCTCACCGTCAACAAACCTGAGTGATCAAATGAGACTGAGGAAGACAGCATCTAAACATACCAGTTCACCATAATACTCTACGTCCATGAGTCCCCCAGATCTGCTCCTTTACCTTATGGCAAATCTATTTATAAAAATGCTTGGCTAAATAAATAGGTTTTGAGCCTAGACTTAAACACTGAGACTGTGTCTGAGTCCCGAACACTATTTGGAAGACTATTCCATAATTTTGGGGCTTTGTAAGAAAAAGCTCTGCCCCCAGCTGTAGTTTTCATAATACGCGGTACTGATAAGCAGCCTGCATCCTTTGACCGAAGTAGGCGTGGCGGATCGTAAGACACTAGCAGTTCGCTCAGATACTGCGGGGCAAGACCATTTAATGCCTTATATGTCAAGAGTAGTATTTTAAAATCAATGCGAAATTTCACAGGGAGCCAATGCAGTGAAGATAGGATAGGGGTGATGTGCTCATATCTTCTGGTTGTAGTGAGGACTCTCGCTGCTGCATTCTGGACTAGCTGAAGCTTGTTTATGCACCTAACTGAACAACCAGACAGTAAGGCATTACAATAGTCCAACCTAGAAGTGATAAAAGCATGAACTAGTTTTTCTGCATCGTTTAGCGACAATATATTTCTTATTTTGGCGATATTTCTGAGGTGAAAGAATGCTATCCTGGTGATATTATCTACATCAGCTTCAAATGAAAGGCTGGAATCTATAATCACGCCGAGGTCTTTTACTGTTGCACTTGACGGAACAGAAAGGCCATCTAAAGTTACGGTGTGATCTAAGATTTTACTTCTAGCTGTATGCGGTCCTATGACTAGAACTTCTGTCTTATCCGGATTAAGCAGAAGGAAGTTAATTAGCATCCAATTTCTTATGTCCTGCACACATTGCTCAACTTTAGTAAGATGGTTTTTCTCATCAGGTTTTGTTGAGACGTATAGCTGTGTGTCGTCAGCATAACAATGAAAACTAATACCATGCTTACGGATTATGTTGCCCAGAGGAAGCATGTAAAGGGATAAAAGCAGTGGGCCTAAAACTGAACCCTGTGGAACACCAAACTCCACTAGAGAACATGCAGAATAATCACCATTTAAGTCTACATACTGATAACGATCGGTCAAATAGGATCTGAGCCAGGAGAGTGCTGTACCCTTAATTCCTACTACATTTTCTAATCTGTGAAGAAGAATAGCATGATCAATAGTGTCAAAAGCTGCACTGAGGTCGAGTAATACAAGCATAGTTACACAACCCTGATCAGAGGCCAATAGGAGGTCATTTACTACTTTAACGAGTGCTGTTTCTGTGCTGTGATGAGGCCTAAATCCTGACTGATACAGTTCATGTATGCCATTTCTATGTAGATATGAGCATAGCTGCTCCGCTACTATCTTTTCCAGAATCTTAGAGATAAAGGGGAGGTTTGATATTGGCCTGTAATTGGACAGCTGACAGGGGTCGAGGTCAGGTTTCTTAATTATTGGTTTAATAACTGCTACTTTAAAAGATTTTGGAACATAACCAATGCTGAGTGAGGAATTAATTATTCTCAACAGCGGTTCTGTTATTACTGGTACTATCTGTTTAAGAAAGTGTGTCGGTATAGGATCTAATATACAGGTTGATGAATTTGCAGAAGAGATGAGTGAAATTAGTTCATTCTCTTCAAGGGGAGTAAAGTATTCTAGGTTTGAATCTGACATGGCTAGGTTAACATCTGTATCAATTACATTGTTTGGTTTCAAAGCCTCAATTTTATGCCTGATATTTACAATTTTATTATTAAAAAAGTTCATGAAGTCCTCACTATTGCATGATGTTGTTGTGGAGATTTCTGTAGTGGTCTTATTTCTGGTTAATTTGGCTACGGAATTAAATAAAAATCTAGGATTATTTTTATTTTCTTCTATAAAAGTGGAGAGATACGTTGATCTAGCTACACTAAGAGCTTTCCTATAGTTCAGGATGCTCTCTTTCCATGCTATTTGAAATACTAACAATTTAGTTTGATGCCATTTACGCTCTAATTTCCGAGCAGTCTGTTCTAAAGTGCGCGTGTGATCGTTATACCAGGGAGCGAGTTTCTTATCTCTAATAATTTTTCTTTTAGCTGGAGCTACATTATCTAAGGTACAACGAAGTGTCGACTCTAAATATTCAATCGCCTGATCGAATTCTGTGGGGTCAGACGGTGACCTAATCGAAGTTGGTAACTCTGGGAGATTACTGATAAAACTCTGTGTGGTAGTTGATGTGAATGTACGTTTAATACTGTAGCGCGGTGCTGTGCGTACATTATCACTGTGACACACTTGAATGGAGACAAGATAGTGATCTGAGATAATTTCAGACAGTGGAATTGTGAATACATTTCTTATAATTAATCCGAAGAATATTACTAAATCTAAAGTGTGACCTGCTTTATGAGTGGGTCCTACTACACACTGATTTACGCCAATGGAGTCCAGTATGGATATAAATGCTGTTCTCAGAGGGTCTTCTGGATTCTCAAAATGAATGTTAAAATCTCCAGCAATTAACACTTTGTCTACAGAAACGACCAGGTCTGAGATGAAATCTGCAAATTCACTAAGAAATTCAGAATACGGCCCTGGAGGTCTGTAAATTATAATTAGTGGAATCGACTGAGCTGATTTAATATACTTAAATACACTTATGTTACTATAGAGAATTTCAAATGAGTTAAATTTGTGTCCGTGTTTTTGTACGATAGACAGATTATCATTATGAATAACTGCGACGCCTCCTCCTCTACCAGTTAACCGAGGCTGGTGTATGTAGCTGTATCCAGGAGGACTAGCTTCATTTAGAGCTACATACTCGTCCTGTTTAACCCATGTTTCAGTTAAACAGAGTATATTAAATGCCTGATCTGTGATAATTTCATTAACAATAACTGCTTTTGATGCGAGAGATCTAATATTTAACAATCCTATCTTCAGATCAGAGGTGCCGGCTGCGCATTCAGTATGATCTGAGTTTGTGGTCTTTATGTTAATTAGATTATTGAAACAGACTTTCTGAGTCTTTCTACAATTTTGCTTAGATCGGGGAACAGACACAGTCTCAATAAGGTGAACCCTGAGTGACGACTCTATGCAGCTAGCAGACGGTTGGTTTAGCCTGACTGTCTGCTCCCTGGCCTGGGCTCTGGATTGTCACCGATTAACTAGGCCTCTACTGAGACTATGAGTTATACTACAGGAAATGAGAGCAGCACCTTCCCGAGTGGGATGGACACCGTCCCGCCCTAACAGGCCAGCTTTGCCCTCAAAGGTCTTCCAATTATCTATGTAGCCCACATTATTTTTGGAGCACCACCTGGACATCCAGCGGTTCAGCGACCATAACCTGCTGTAAGCTATGTCGCCACGTCTCATTGGGATGGGACCAGAGCATATTACTTCATCGGACATCGCCTTCGCTAATTTAAACACCTCTGTAAAGTTACTCTTACTAACCTCTGACTGACGAAGGCGTATATCGTTAGCTCCAGCATGTACCACTATCTTAGAGAACCTGTGCTGTCCTAGAGCCCTAAGATTACCTGCTATGTCCGGTGTTCTGGCTCCCGGGATACACCTAACCACTGCCGCTGGCGCCTCTAAAGGTCTAGCTAATGTCACGTGCCTCAGTATAGAGTCTCCTATAACCAGAGCTCTTTCAGGTTTCTCAGCGGGTGCATCACTGAGGAGAGCAAACCTGTTGGACAAGTGAGGCGCAGAGGAGGTGTGCTCCGGTGGGCTAGCCTTAGCGTTAGCTTTGGCTGAACGAGTATGCCGCCGAGTCGTCACCCACTCGCCCCGCTGTGAGGGCTCTAATGCCGGAGTCGGGGGCTGTTTATCTCCGCCTGTGGCACCCAGACTGTCCGCTACAGGAATAACGCTGCTCTCACACTGTCTAACACTCTCTAAAGTCTGGATGCGCTCCTCTAACGCTGATATCTTCTCCGTCAGAGTGCTCACTAAAACACACCTATCACAAATAAAATTATCGCTAATGACGGAGGAAGAATGTCTAAACATCCTGCACTCTACACACTGAACAAGCTGAACGGTAGACATTATAACGTACCTCTGTGTCGGAAATTTAGTTGTCTTGGGGTACATGGCCCTGTGTGAAAAAGTAATTGCCCCCTGAACCTAATAACTGGTTGGGCCACCCTTAGCAGCAATAACTGCAATCAAGCGTTTGCGATAACTTGCAACGAGTCTTTTACAGCGCTCTGGAGGAATTTTGGCCCACTCATCTTTGCAGAATTGTTGTAATTCAGCTTTATTTGAGGGTTTTCTAGCATGAACCGCCTTTTTAAGGTCATGCCACAACATCTCAATAGGATTCAGGTCAGGACTTTGACTAGGCCACTCCAAAGTCTTCATTTTGTTTTTCTTCGGCCATTCAGAGGTGGATTTGCTGGTGTGTTTTGGGTCATTGTCCTGCTGCAGCACCCAAGATCGCTTCAGCTTGAGTTGACGAACAGATGGCTGGACATTCTCCTTCAGGATTTTTTGGTAGACAGTAGAATTCATGGTTCCATCTATCACAGCAAGCCTTCCAGGTCCTGAAGCAGCAAAACAACCCCAGACCATCACACTACCACCACCATATTTTACTGTTGGTATGATGTTCTTTTTCTGAAATGCTGTGTTACTTTTACGCCAGATGTAACGGGACACGCACCTTCCAAAAAGTTCAACTTTTGTCTCATTGGTCCACAAGGTATTTTCCCAAAAGTCTTGGCAATCATTGAGATGTTTTTTTAGCAAAATTGAGACGAGCCTTAATGTTCTTTTTGCTTAAAAGTGGTTTGCGCCTTGGAAATCTGCCATGCAGGCCGTTTTTGCCCAGTATCTTTCTTATGGTGGAGTCGTGAACACTGACCTTAATTGAGGCAAGTGAGGCCTGCAGTTCTTTAGATGTTGTCCTGGGGTCTTTTGTGGCCTCTCGGATGAGTCGTCTCTGCGCTCTTGGGGTAATTTTGGTCGGCTGGCCACTCCTGGGAAGGTTCACCACTGTTCCATGTTTTTGCCATTTGTGGATAATGGCTCTCACTGTGGTTCGCTGGAGTCCCAAAGCTTTAGAAATGGCTTTATAACCTTTACCAGACTGATAGATCTCAATTACTTTTGTTCTCATTTGTTCCTGAATTTCTTTGGATCTTGGCATGATGTCTAGCTTTTGAGGTGCTTTTGGTCTACTTCTCTGTGTCTGGTAGCTCCTATTTAAGTGATTTCTTGATTGAAACAGGTGTGGCAGTAATCAGGCCTGGGGTTGACTACAGAAATTGAACTCAGGTGTGATAAACCACAGTTAAGTTATTTTTTAACAAGGGGGGCAATCACTTTTTCACACAGGGCCATGTAGATTTGGAGTTTTTTTTCTCCCTTAATAACGTAAACCTTCATTTAAAAACTGCATTTTGTGTTCAATTATGTTATCTTTGACTAATAGTTAATGGTTTTTGATGAGCAGAAACATTTAAGTGTGACAAACATGCAAAAGAATAAGAAATCAGGAAGGGGGCAAATTGTTTTTCACACCACTGTATGTCTCAGCAAAACCAGATGAGAAAAACCAGCTTGTTAAACTTGAGCAATGTGTAAAGGATATAAGAGACTGGATGCTAATTAACTTCCTTCTGCTTAATCCTGATAAGACAGAAGTTCTAGTCATAGGACCGCATGCAGTTAGAAGCAAGATTTTAGATCACACTGTAACTTTAGATGGCCTTTCTGTTCTATCAAGTGCAACAGTAAGAGACCTTGGTGTTAAGGTAAGTAATATATTGTCGCAAAACGATGCAGAAAAACTAGTTCATGCCTCTAGGTTGGACTATGGTAATGTCTTACTGTCTGGTTGTTCAACTAGGTGCATAACCAAGTTTCAGCTACTTCAGAATGCAACAGCGAGAGTCCTCACTAGAACCAGAAGATACAATCACCCCATCTTATCTTCACTTCATTGGCTCACTGTGAAATTTCGCATTAATTGTAAACTCCTGGAAACTCCCCAGATCTTAATCCCATTGAGAACTTGTGGTCAATCCTCAAGAGGCGGGCGGACAAACAAAAACCCACTAATTCTGACAAACTCCAGGAAGTGATTAAGAAAGAATGGGTTGCTATCAGTCAGGATTTGGCCCAGAAGTTGATTGAGAGTCCAGTCGAATTGCAGAGGTCCTGAAAAAGAAGCTCCAACACTGCAAATACTGACTCTTTACATAAATGTCATGTTATTGTCGATAAAAGCCTTTGAAATGTATGAAGTGCTTGTAATTATATTTCAGTACATCACAGAAATAACTGAAACAAAGATCTAAAAGCAGTTTAGCAGCAAACTTTGTGAAAACTAATATTTGTGTCATTCTCAAAACTTTTGGCCACGACTGTTGACCTAAGTGTATTGGTGTCTCTGTTAGTAAAAGTGTTAGCATGGGTGCTAGAAAAAACAGCACATGATCCTCCTCAGTCTGTGCTTAAACTGCCATTTTCCTAATCTAAAGCCACAAATCACAACTTCCGATCAGCACTGACAATGAAGAAACAACAAAAGCATAGCAAGTTAGCTTTGTACAAAATGATAATTAAATAAATATATAACAGTGACATTATATTATAAGTAGTGTTTTTGTCTAAATACTTGAAAGTACACTTTTCTGTATCTCAGAATAAACTGACTTAATTAGCATGCATCTATGCATATGTCTACTGCCTTGTTGTCATGTTAGATTAGGCTAGGTCCGCCTTAACCCCATTGAAAATTTTTGGGACGTGCTAGAGAATGCTTTATGCAGCGGTCTGGCTCTGCCTTCATCAATAAAAATGGATAGAGATAAATGCAACACTATAGTGACATTACATAAGGAGGTCCAATTAAATACTGTATAAGTGATGACGTCATCACTAGCAGCCTGCTGACTGAGAGTGATGACGTCATCAGCGAGGATTGCGTCATCAGCATCGCAGAGCACGACGTGCGCACGGCGCTGAGGAGGGTGAACACCAGGAAAGCGGCGGGTCCAGATGGCATCTCTGGGCGCCTGCTGCGCTGCTGCGCTGACCAGCTGTCAGGTGTGTTCACCTGTATCTTTAATGAGTCCCTGGCGAAGTCTGTGGTCCCGGCGTGTTTCAAGAGATCCACCATTGTCCCCGTGCCCAAGACCAACAAACCCTCATGCCTGAATGACTACCGGCCTGTTGCACTGACATCGATGGTCATGAAGGTATTTGAGGGTCTGCTAAAAAACATCATCTCCTCCTCCATCCCCAGCTCCATAGATCCACTTCAGTTCGCCTACCGCCCCAACAGATCCACAGAGGATGCCATCTCCCATGTTCTGCACACCACTCTCAGCCACGTGGACAAGAAGCAAGGTAACTATGTGAGATTGCTTTTTATAGATTACAGCTCTGCCTTCAACACAATAGTGCCTAACAGACTGTTCACAAAGCTGAGAGATCTAGGACTTAACAAACGCTTGTGTGCCTGGGTGTTGGACTTCCTCTCGGACAGATCTCAAGCGGTGAGAGTGGGCAAGTGCTTCTCCAGCAGCATCACCATCAACACAGGTGCTCCACAGGGATGTGTTCTCTCTCCACTGCTATACTCTCTCTACACTTCAGACTGTGTGGCCATGTTCGACTCCAACACCATCGTTAAGTTTGCTGACGATACGGTGGTGCTGGGCTTCATCTCCAACAACGATGAGTCGGCCTACATAGATGAAGTGGAGAACCTGGCACTATGGTGTGAAGAAAACTGCCTCCGACTGAACGTCAGTAAGACGAAGGAGCTGGTGGTGGACTTCAGAAGGGGACAACTGGACCACAAACCCCTCATCATCAATGGAGCTCCAGTGGAGAGGGTGAGCAGCTTTAAGTACTTGGGCGTCCACATCTCCGAGGATCTGACATGGACTGAGCATATCTGTGCTCAGACGAAAAGGGCAAAGCAGCGTCTGTACCACCTGAGGCAGTTGAGGAAGTTTGGGGTTTCCCCTGCTGTCCTTAAGGCTTTCTACTCGGGTGCTGTTGAGAGCATCCTAACACAGAACATTTCATCCTGGTTTGGGAATAGCTGTGTACAGGACAGGAAATCCCTCCAGAGAGTGATCCGGGCAGCTGAACGCTGCTGCAGGTTAACTCTCCCCTCCATGCAGGACATCTACACCAGGAGATGTAAAACCAGGGCAGCTCGTATCATTAAGGACTTGTCGCACCCCAATAACGGACTGTTCAAACTTCTGCATTCAGGCAGAAGGTTCCGGGTCATTATGGCCAAAACGGAGAGACTCAGGAGGAGTTTTTATCCACAGGCGATTAGACTCCTCAACCATGATGGGCCACTCTCCCATTCATAGGACTGGTAACAGTTCACCCACACACTGCTGTGCTGACATTCCACACTGCACACTGCACTTTAGTCTGGACTGTAAGCATCACTTGCACTAACATCTTTATCCTGCTCAGATACACACTTTATTATTATGTTTACATTTGCACCTTTTTTTTTTTTTTTTTTTTTTTTAAATTTCAATTTCTATTTCTATTTATAGATTATTTCTTTTCTTTTGTTTCTTGTTATTTGCACAAAGTAGGAGCGGTTCAGGATACATTTCACTGCGTGTTGTACTTGTATAACTATGCATGTGACAAATAAAGAATCTTGAATCTTGAATCTTGAAGTGTGTGACTTTTTAAAAATGTTTATTATTTTTAGTTTTATTATTATTTTTTATAAATGCATGTATGTATGTATATATGTATGTACAATACCAGTTTAGACACAACACTCAAATAAGTAACAAGCTTTACAGAGTCTAAGGAAAAGTATGAACACATCTCAATATCAACCGATTATTGCATTTAGCATTGTTGTACAATGTAGAAAGAAGTGGTGATGGTGAAGTTAATAAAGCTAGTGTGCCAAATAACATATTAAAGTCTTTGCATATGGCTGATATTGGAAAGTACAGCTCCTAACTGAGAGATTATTCATATATTTAAAGTGATACATACAGTAGATTACATTTTTTTTTTACCCCAAAGTCTCATTTATTTGTAACAGATGCAAGTGCCAAGATGGTACTCTTCTTCATACTTTTTGGTTTAATGTTATCCAAGTGCCTTCTGGAAAGATATATTTAACTTGTATTCAAATGTTTATGAAACAGAGATCACTGCAGATGTGAGCTTGCTTTGCTTGTTTTTTTTTTCCCTTTTGCAACCAATGAATTACTTCACCAATGGCAGTCGTCTCTCTCGCGCTACCTCTGTTTCATAAACATTTGAATACAAGTTCACTTCCTTTTTCAGAGATGGCTGAACGAGATGCTTTTTTTCCTTTTAATCTTGAACAACACTGGTAAACCAATGTAAAAGCTTTGAAAAAGTTTTGATCAAACTGTGGGTAACCTTTTGGAATTCTCTTTTATCTTTTACACAGTAGTTTGCTCACCCCAGCACTGTTTTTATCTTGACAATGATTGCAGTAATTATGCTTTTTAGTGTGTAATAGTTATCATATTTTGCGGCACTCTTTTTCGATTTATAATAATTTTTTTTTCCATTTAGGTGGTGCGTCGGTGGAGGGGTTTTGTTGCTGTTGTCCTGTGTTTTAAGATGGGAGGTTAGAGGTGATTACAAGTTTGTTGTTTGATTTTATATTATATTGTGAAATACATATAAATAAAATATTTTTTTAAAAGAAGCAAGCAAATTAAGAAGACAAGGTGTTTTTTTAAGATGACAGAATGATATCAAACATGTTTGCTTGAATGTAGGTTTTGGCAGGCAGCTGCTCTACCTTCAGTATTGCAGACCATAACGGCCTATACTTTCAACCTGAGAATGACATTCTCAGCATGGTTGAAAGTGCAATTAATGGAGTACTACATATACTTAAACATCCCAGCGCTTTTAGAGTCTATTATCACCACTTGTAGGATGCTTCTTGTCCAGTCAGATTGCTTGGTCAGAACTGTTGTACAATATCAGTTAATTTCCAGGGTTTCGGGATTGAATCCAAAATAGTGTAAAATGTAAAGCAATGTTGTTTAGCTGTGAACAAAACACAGGTTTGGGCAGAGGCAGTTTGGAATTAATTAAATGCATTTCCTAAAGAAACAAACTGTTTTTAAAGATGGCATAATGTTATCTGATGTGTTTTCGTGCTAAAAGAGCTTCAGTGATTGGGTTAAATGTGGGTTTCAGCAGGCAGCTGCTCTCCTGTCATTTCAGTACTGTGTGTACTAACCTACCAAGCTGGCGAACCCAAGCTGGCTGTGACGTGGAGTGATACATGTAGTAAAAACTTCCCAGTAATGTTATGCTTATTACCAGCACCCATGTAATGATTCTCATCCAATCAGATCACTTGATCAGAACTACTTGTATAAATATACTCAGCAAAAAAAGAAACGTCCTCTGACTTTCAGCTGTTTTTACTTTCAGTAAACTTAATGTGTAAATATTTGTATGAACACTAAAAGAGTCGACACCATAAGACATAAAGTAAAAATGTTTCCCAATGTGTCCCTGAATGAAGGGAGGCTCAAAATCAGTCAGTAGCAGTCAGTATCTGGTGGCCACCAGCTGCTTGAAGTACTGCAGTGCATCTCCTCCTCATGGACTGGACCAGATTTGTCAGTTCTTGCTGTGAGATGGAGGGATTGTGTGTTCCTGGTGTGACTCGGGCAGTTGTTGTGGCCATCCTGTACCTGTCACGCAGGTGTGATATTCGGATGTACCCATCCTGTGCAGGTGTTGTTACACGTGGTCTTCCACTGCGAGGATGATCAGCTGTCCTTCCTGTCTCCCTGTAGCGCCGTCTTAGGCGTCTCACGGTGCGGACATGGCGATTTATTGCCCTATAGCCACATCAGCAGTCCTCATGTCCCCCTGCAGCATGCCTAATGCACGTTCACGCAGATGAGCAGCGACCCTGGGTGTCTTTCTTTGGGTGTTTTTCACAGTCGGTAGACGAGTCTCTTTAGTGTCCTGCGTTTTTACAACTGTGACCTTAAATGCCGACTTTCTGTAAGCTGTTAAGGTCTTAACGACCATTCCACAGGTGCATGTTCATTAATTGACTATGGTTAATTGAACATGCATGAAAAACATTGTTTAAACCCTTTACAATGAAGATCTGTAAAGTTATTTGGATTTTTACAACATTATTGTTGAAATACACAGTCCTGAAAAAGTGGTGTTTCTTTTTTTGCTGAGTTTATAAATAAAATTGCAGTTTCCAATCGATTGTACAAGTGTCTGCAACTTCATTGAAGGGTTTAAAAAGGGCATTCTTCCAGAAATATTTCCCCAATTATTGATTAAATAAAACCTTTTATTAGTCACATGTACAGCCGTGGCTAGAAATTTTGAGAATGACAGTATTTATTTTCAAAAAGTCTGCTGCTTTTTTTTTCAGATCTTTTTGTTACATGTTACTATCGTATACTGTATAATTGAATGTATACTGTAAAATTACGAGCATTACATAAGTGTTAAAGGCTTTTTTGGACACTTACATTAAGTTTATGCAATTAGTCAATATTTGCAGTGTTGCCAAACCAGGCCACTTAGTTATCACTTTTGCCAAGGTGTCCATCATGCTAGAAAAGGCATCGTTTGTCACCACACTGTTCTTGGATGTGTGGAAGAAGTTGCGTTTGGAGGCTGTTTTTTGTTCCATTCTTTGTTTGTGGCGAGGTGAGCGCTACCATCAGGGGGCCTGGAGGAGGGCATGAGCCAGGGTAGAGCCTGAGTGAAGTGGCAAATTCATCGTAGGGCACACACATAAACACTAATGCTTGTTTACGGTGCTATCTGGTAATGCCAATTAGCCTAATCTAAGCACACCAAGCACAGGGGTAACATGCAAACCCCATGCACACAAACCCAAGAATCGTAATTGAGGTAATCTGGAACCTAAAGGTGCAAATATAATATAAAAGTATAAATTATGTCATAGTTATCAGATTGTCCCTGATGAACAAGCCAAAGTCGATATTGGAAAAACTTCCTGAGATGGCAATAATAAGGAACCTTGAGAGGAACTAGACTCAACAGAGAACCAATCATTTGGGTGATAACAGATAGCAGGGGTTGATTGAGGAGGCTATAAGTTCAGTAAAACAGGAAATGTTTGTAAAACAGTAGTGAAGCTACAAACACGTCCAATAGGGGTAAAAATATACAATAAAATATAAATTGGGTATACAATAAAATAAAAAAAATACATACATACAGAATTATTATATGTGTATACGGTACATGTGCCAAAAATTAACCAGTATGCAAAACTGTTTAAGGAGACAATATGTTTTAAAAAAGCATTTTGTGTACAGCCTCTGTATTTATGCTCCAGTCCCGTCTTCAATCCAAATCCATCCCCAGATACATGTGGGGTCGTCCACCTCCACACACACTCTCTGTGGTAACAGGACACAGAGGGGTTTTGATCTTTCTAAATTCAATAAATTCAATAACAATCTGCTTTGCAATTGCAAATATTTCAATTGACAACAAAATTTGTAAAATAGCGGCAAATTGGACCACACAAAAAATGTGTGACTTGACTTAAAATCCAATATTGGATTTTTTTTTTTTACAAGACTATGAAATGACACATATTATATTGGCAATAGTTAATTAATTAACAACAAAACGAACAGAGTTATTTTAAGACACAAAGGCCAGCTGTTATGGAATTAGAATTGAAATATGGAATTCTTTAGAACAGCGTGGTCAAGTTAATTTGCAAAACCCATCAAGCACCTTGATAAAGACTCTATTCCCATAAAAACTAGAAATGGTTCAGTAAAGGTTAAAGGTCATAACTGTATTGACCTTTTCCATGTTACAGCCTCTGTCATGCCCACTTTTGAAAAGTAAATATGACCTTACTTACCAGATGCCATTGCCAAACCCCCCAATTCAAAACCGGTCATGGAAGCACTTTCATCACAAGAACACATCTGATAACATTGTCACCTTAAACTACACTTTTTCTCCTTAATAATTGCTTCTAAGTTGTTCCAAATTGCCTCTGAACAGTCCAGGTTGTGTTTTAAGCTGCAACTTTAAACAGCTTCATTCAAAAGACCAAATTCCTTTCCAACCTCTGGCCAAGGGCTCTACTTGGTACGGCATTCAACACCCTACATAGCGCACTAGCTGTCCATTTTAAGTTATTTGGAATTTAACCCCAGAACAGTTAGTTAGCTAATACCTAGCTTGAAATGCAAGTATTAGTTAAAATTACCTGCACATCATTTAATGAAGCATAAATCACAAGCATTTTCCATAGCGTTGCACTTCACCTTTAAAAAGAAATATTGGCTGAAGTAAGAAAAGTTGTTTTGAAAAAGTTGTGAAGACTCACTGTATACAAACATTATCGGCAGAACAGAAGCTATCATATTTTTTGGTTCTGAAATCCATCTTATATAATCAATGAAAATATATAGTAGCCTAATATCAGTTAACTATCTGTTACTGGACTATCTGTTTGTGATAATGTAATAATTTATCACATTACATACCTTGTTGTTTTTACCTGTTGTTGTACTTTAAGGTTACAATTAGGTCTATTTCACTTTCTTGTACTATTACAACTCATTATAACTAATTTTAAGATGAAAAACTGGAAGTGTTAAACTATACCTTGCATCAGGAGCATAATTGTTCAATATAATACTCAATGTAATGATATAATGTAATGATATAATATAATATATAATAGTATATAATATAATGCCAATTATAGTTCGACTAAAATTTTCTATTCAAATTTGCATAACCTACATATTAAGTTCTACACAGGAACTCAGATCATAATTATTGGTGGTGGGCGACTCAATAAAGACACTTTTTATTTTGCCATTAAAGTCTCTTCACACGAAGATTAGCACAGATAATTCAAAAGATCAGTCATAAACATGCATTGACCATTTAGCTTGTACAGATGGGGTAACATTAACAGGTAAATACAGCAGTGTGAACAAGTTACATTTGTTATTTCTGACAATTTTACATTTTTATAATCAGTTTAAAATCAGAAATAAACTAAAAATACTGCCAGCTGTTCTCTAGTACAAAGATTAATTCCAGATCTGTAGTCAGTGACTCTGAACCCAATATGCTGAAATATGTCCTTGGATGTCATCAGAGCAGTGAGATAATGTGAAAGCGTGAGCAGCTTGACTTTATGTCCACAGGTAAGAGGATTCAATAATTTAATTCCAAAAGAACTGTTTCTCTTGTAGCTGGTCCACCTTCTCCTCACATTTCTCTGCTCTCTGTCCAAGACAAAAACTGTTCCAGATAACAAAGGACATAATGTGTGTGTGCGTGTGAGAGAGAGAGAGAGAGAGAGAGAGAGAGATTAATACTTCATGGATAGAAAATTTAATTGACCTCCTTAAGTAGACGATAACAGTAATGCATTGTCAGTCAGTGTAAGCCATGAACACCATTGGTATAGCACATTAGATCATGCAATGCTTTTAAAATACATGTACCATATAAAAGTTTAGCAAATACCTGAAGAAGCTCCATTTTACACACTGCAGTTTGCTAAGTATAACAACTATCCTTTATGATTCTCCCGTTGAAAAGGGTTATTTCAGTGGTTTGAGATTTGAGCAGGAAAGTCTGATAAATAGGAAAAATAAAAATAAGAACATATGAATCTCAGCATTATCCAATAGCATGTACTAACATGAAAAATGATTCTGGAAAAAGAGGATAATGAAATAACTGGCTAACAGACGAGTTACTGTATACACTGCCTGGCCAAAAAAAGGGTTCAGAAGGTTTAAATTATTATGTTTCAAGCAAAGAAAACTATTTGAAAATACTGGAACTGGGATAAGAATCCTTCAACACATTATCAAAACCTGAAAGAATTGTGGTTGGAAAAAAAGTATGAATAGGTACTCGAATTCACTCGAATACTTGGTGAAGCTGCTACAGTAAAAACACTAGCTATGATTAATCGTGAAAGTAAGAGCATTTCTATAGACAGGATTGGGACTTAACAGTGTTAAGCGTCTCAAGAAAATCACGTGTTAGTGAGACTAATCACAAAAACAGGTTTCAATTTGCTAAGGAGCATAAAGATTAGACTTTAGAGCAATGGATAAAAGTCAGGTGGGCTGATGAGTTCTGGCAGAGTTCGGAGTGAAGGTGCATCAGGATAAGATGGGAAGTCAATCAGTTGCCACTATACAAGCCTGTGGAGGAGTGTTATGATCTGGGGTTAGTTAAGTTGGTCTCACACACAAAATCAATCTGACAATCAGCTTCAAAGACATTAGGTTTTGAAATATATGAAGTCTAATTCATTCTTCTCTTCTTCATAAGAGAAGCACTTTATGTTCTCTGTAAAAAAAAAAAAAAAAAAAGTAGATAGTCCTCCTCTCTGGGTTAGATAGTTAGTTTTTGTAAATTTATGTTGTAATTTATATTAGGTCTATCTGTCTTGTCTCCGCTAGCCAGATAACTAGGCCTCTTAGTTAGCGAGTTTAGTGTTTCTGTTAATTTATGTTGTAAATGTATGTTGTATGTAGCACCTGGTCCTGGAGGAACGTTGTTTCGCTTCACTGTGTACTAACTGTATATAGTTGAATTGACAATAAAGTCTTGAAAACTTGAACTTAAACTAATACTTTCAACCACACACTATAGGTTCTAAAGGTTATAAATAATCATTTCACCCTTCTGAAATGACTTCATACCATATCATTGGCCATGTGACATTTCTTCCAATATCATTGTTTAAGGCACAATGTCTTCAACTTCTTGCTACTGCTCGAATTTTTAACAAATTACTACTCCAATTACTCCAACTTTAAATTATTTAAGTTTTGATTCAAGTCAAATTATTTGTTTTTAAGTATCTCAGTGGCTTAGTGCTAGCCTATTTAACTGAACTGGTTTGTGTACACGGCTACAGTCGCCCACATACAGTAGGTCATCATATCAGTTGACGCTAGAGCTGCTCCAGCTAAAACACAAGTGCTGGAGAATCAGTAATTCTGCCCCCAAACTGTGAAATAATCTACCTGATGAGCTCCAATCTGTTACAGATCTTTCCACTTTTAAAGTTAAATTAAAGACCTTCCTGGCTTTTAACACAGAGTAGCAAGGTTTTTTGTTTTTACTATAATGATTTCTTTTCATGTAATTCATTGCTTGTTGGTTTTAAATTTTTCATGTTTTGTTTACATTGTGAGACTCATAAGTCAACCTAATGGTGGTTGTTTTTTTCACTGCAGAATTTAGGGTTAATTGTATTGTTGGCAGCTTAAACATCTTACTCCCTTTAGTACTTATGTATTTTCTTAATTAAATCTAAGATCTAAAAAAAATCTTGAGGCAGGAAAAATAACGTATGATTTAGTTTTTTCTTTTTTTTTTTTTAACTGTAGTCGATCCCTTTTTTGCAGCTACAGTATAAGAACTGCCACTCTTCGGGGAAGGCTTTAATTTTGAACAACATTTTGGAGTGTGTCTTTTAGAATTTGTGCCCATTCAGTCAATAGAGCATTTGTGAGATCAGGCGTTGATGTTGAAGACGTGGCATGCAATCGATTTTCAAATTCCGGAAGTATTCTGTGGGTTTGAGTTTCTCCACACTAAGCTCATCAAACCAGTGTTAAAGGACCTACCTCTGTGCACAGGGGCACAGTTATTCTGAAACAGGAAAGGGTCTTCTTTTGACTTTTGCCTAAAATGTTGGAGGCATACATACAGAATTAAACCTACTAAACTCTGTGGCCCTGTTCTGAGCTTTGGTAATCTACCTTCTTGTGGCTGTTTATTTCACAATACCAATTACAATTGACTGGGGCAGACCTAGCAAGGTAAAAAGTAAAAAAACAGGATATGTGGCATATGTGCCATCCTATAACACTCCTATATTTGAAGTCACTGAGTTCTTGAGTACCACTGCTGCCACTGAGATTGCATGAAATTAATAATTAAGAGGGTTGCCCACAAACATTGGTGATATAGCTTGACTTATTTATGATGCACATATTTCTAAGATGTAAGAAAATAAGAATAAAGATTGTAAACATACTGTAGGTCAGCGATCATTTTCTATCAAGTCTCAAATGATCACATTATGACAGTGATAATATGGATCAGGTTAATTGGTGTACTGTTGAAGCTCCCCAGTTAATATGCCTGACAAGTCTCCAAAATGTGTATGGTAAGTTTCTAGATTAAATCCTAGCCAATTAGAACTCAGAAGCCAAAATGGCTGGGGGAAAAAATCCTTTTAGCATTTCCCAAATGTTTTATGGCTTTTTTAAAACCTTGAAACAATATTTTTCAGTAGCAAATGATTTAATGTGTGTATAATTAAGAGGTTAGATTCACTACGACACCCTGAATGTTCACTGATGTAAACATTTAAACAAAACTGTAAACTAGCTGCTAGAGGCTAACTGCTAACCTATGCAGTTTTAGCTCTTAATAGGATGAACAAGAGCTGTAGTTCCAGTTTAAAATTCTAATCTCTAAATAGATGAAACTGAGAGTATCATTGTGAAGTAATGGGAAAAGGGAAGGTGCATAATCCATAAATGCATAAATGGGTCAAACATTGAGACCATGGTTAAACGATACATTTAGGTATTTCATTTATACCCAATTTTAGAACAGGTAATACATTACAATACATAAATAATACACATTTAATAAAACTCTTACTGTGTCTTAGACATCGGCAACATCTTAATATGTAGTCTAACTTTCATTGATTACAGAAAGATAATTGATGGGTATTATGAACAAGAATTGAAATAAAAAAAAAACATTATTTTATCAAAATTATCAATAATCTATTAATTACTTTCAGAAATGTAATAACTGGGAATTTTGTTATGTTAAACAAATTAACTGAGTTATGAGTAATAGGTCCCCCCTAATTAATCACCCCATCTATTTTATTAAGAACATCTGTACACCTCATGTTCATGAAGTTGTCTAATCAGCCAGGCACTGGCAGTGCAAAGAGATGGAAGGATGGGAAAAAGTGATCAGACTCTGATTGTTGCATAATTATTGGTACAAGATAAGGTATAAGTATTTCAGAAACTGGATCTTCTTATTTTACTTTTATGCATCGTGCTTCTGTCATAATAAATCTGCAGGTGTACGGGTGTTCCTATTAAAATGACTGGTACCATATGTGGTAGGTATTTCAACATGTTATCTAGTTATAAAGGATATAATAAGATAAGAATACCTTGGGATGTTGAGGTGACCCACGTGCTCTGGTGAGAAGTGTAGTGGCTGCTATGATGTTCGTGTCCTTCGAATGCGGTTTTGACGCTTTCATGGCGGCTTCACAATGTATCTCCACGTGTGTGAGAGTGTGTGTGTTGATCTCCTCTGCCACTCCTGTACACACGCCTTTAGGGTCCTGACTTTCAGCAGGCAGTCCTATGCACAAAACCACGTGTTCGGGAAACGTTCCGGCTATCCTTTGTGCATCATGAAGATCTGCGCACTTAGACAGTTTAGTGTCGATATCGAAATTATTTTTTTTCTCAAAAGTTTTACGATGTGATTTCGCACATTTTATTCCCACCGCCACCCCGAAACAGACACACGCGTTATAAATCATCTTGACCCTGATCACAGAGTAAGACTGAAAAACTAAACACTCTGATTATGAAATGATAGGAGAAAGCGGTCAGTTATCCACTTTTTTGTGCATGTTAAGAATGCAAAGCACACAGCCGAGGACGGCCTCCTTGGACTCCTGCGAGCTGAGACGCTGCCAAACCAGGCGCAGCGCGGCAGACACGTGCGCAGCCGCAGTGGAGGCGCTTCTGCTGAGAAACCGAGCTGCTGCGCTCGTTAACCTGCTGCCGAGGAGCCGAAAGATCGCCGAGCGAATCAAGAGAAGAACGGCGGGCATGATGAGAGAGAGAGAGAGTCAGGATGAGAGATGAAAGAAAGTCAAGAGGAAGCTTTCATGAAGGATGGATAAAGTCACCGTAACCGCTTTATCAGAACAAGTGAAAGAAAGCGCGGGAAATCTAAACGAACAGAGAAACGCTGAGGCACGAAAAAAAAAGTTTCGTCTTTCGTAAAAAAAAAAAAAACTGGCAAGTGGCTCTACAGACAAAAATTGTGGTCATCAAGGTAGCTTAAAGTCTTGGCCCCGTCCTCGTGGCGCCACCAAACAGCTATAAACACCAACAGCCTTGACAGTAAAGTCAACCGGAACATAAAGGATTTAAAAAGAACTGAAGAGTCGGTGGACTTCGTGCCTTTGTGTCAGATTAACTGACACTTTTTTGGGGGGCATGTCCCTGGTTCTTGAATGTGTGTAAGGGGGGGGGGGGGGGGGGTAACAGTTGTTTTTAGGGTTGGGGAGCAGATACCATTTGTTTAGTGAATACCGAGGCATGACCGTCCACAAGACACAAGAACACAAGACAGGGCTGAAGTCACCCAAGCAACTGCTCATTTGCTCATAATGATTAATACTCATCATTACATGAAGCAATATAGCTGACAAATGTACCTGGCAAAACACTGAGTGTTGATTAAATGTTAATTCAAGATTTAATCATCCATCATGGATTCGCCCAACTGACATACCATAGAAAACCTGACCAGGACGTATTACCCGTAAGTATATCAAATACAAAGACAGTATTGAAAGTAATATATTTTTGTGTATTATATGAATGTGTGAATATGGGTGTAGTATTTTCATAATACATCCATTAATTTGACTGTTTGAATAAAATATAATGTTACATGCTGTAAGAGGTGAGCACCCATTTAGTTTGTGTGCACATGCTCAGTTCATGCTTGTGTACTGTACATCTGGACTCTTAAATAAAATCTATTGCTTTATAGAATTGCTTCCCCAGAGATAAACAGGATTTTTGCTGTATGAATAGTACATTACTCAAACTTGAAATGAAACATTCTCATATTCTGAGACTTATTATATGAAATATTTCACTTTATAGGCAATGAATACGGAATATAAAAGTTAATTTTTTTTTATTAAATTACAATAAAACAAAAAAGCTATTTACATAATCTTTTACAAATACTTACAATATACTACAAATATATATTCAATGAATGTTATCCCCATAGAAATCAGGGGATAACATTCATTAAATATATCAGTCATTATTTAAGTTATACTGTACTTGCATGCATGTCTCCTTGAGGTTATAATCCATAGAGAGGGAATGCCAGCTGGAAAAAGATCAAATAACAGCAAATGTGTTTCAGCATTTGTTACTCATGAGTCATCTGGTCAAGTAACAGGTGTTTTAAGCTTTCACTGATGGCTCATCTTTCTGATGGGTAATTTATGTGTTCTAATTTCTGCGTACATGTCTTAAGCCAGTTAGGAAATTAGTAAATTATGAATCAGATCCTTTAAAATACTACTGACTTGTGCTTACAAGTTGTTATTACAGTATCATTGTTTAACTGATGAAATTGCAACAACTGTGGATACAAATCATAAACTTCCAAATCATGGATAAATCAACAGGAATGTTGGCACACATGATGATTAAATATAACAGCCACATTATATAGGTAATATTAGGAGCACAGTATTCTTTCATCTCAGAAATATTGCCAAGATAAGGAATATATGCCCACTCTCATCGATCACTCAGTTTTTTGATGGTGGCGTGACTGGTTGCTTTATATACCAGGGATCCTTGTGTCTGTTTCCTTCTGGCTCTCCCTTTTAGTTATGCCATCATAGCTAGTCTTGCCAGTGTCCCTGCTTGCATTCTGCATTAAATATACATTAACCTCATATACTACATATGTGACTGTGACCATATATAACTGTTATCTCTCCTTCTCTCATCTCTTCTCTTCTCCTCTCCTCTTCTCTCTCTGTCAAGCTACACATGCCGCTCCTGACCAGACTCCCTCTGCCCACAGGACTTGTCTGACTCATCCTGGTGCCCTGCTTCTGGCTGGAGGTTTCATCACATGGAGGACCCCATGTGGTCTGCTTTGAATGTGTGTGGTGACCAGGAACTGTTCCACTTTAACAGAGATGATCCTGGGCTGATACAGACAGCTGATACAGACATCTCTGATGACTTGTGACTCTAGAGTTCAGGACTAGAATTTCCTATAGTCTATCTGAGCCTCCAACAATAAACTGAACTTATTAACTTAAAGAAATAATTTGCTAAATTGAACTTCCAGCTGCCTAACACACAGTATGACTGCACAATAATTCCTTCTATCTGATATCACCTAAATGAAGATGGGTTCCCATGTTAAGTCTGGTTCCTCTTGAGGTATCTTTCTATTGGCATTTTTTCTTGCCACGGTCACCCTCAACTTGTTCATCAGGGACAATCTGATCTTTTTGATTCATAAGCATTTTCTCATATTTCATAGATGTTTCCATAAATTTTGATTCTGAAAAACTGCTTTGCAACAATGACCATTGTTAAAAGTGCTATATGAAATAAAAAAGAATTGAAATAAATATATTGATGTATACAATGAATCAGGGGAAGTAATATTGTCATATATTTTTTGTCAATGCTTCATTTACTCTCTCCTTCTCTCCTCCCCTCTTCTCTTCTCTCTCTGTCGAGCTACACATGCCACTCCTGAACAGACTCCCTCTGCCCTCTGGACTTCACCTCTCCTTTCCTCTCCTCCCTCTGTAAGGGTTTCTGACATTGTATCTTTCTGTTTTCTGCGTCTTATGTCCATAAAACAAGCTCCTCCTTGCTCTTTCTTATTCCTTCAAAATAATAGCAGTGTGTTGAAAAAAAGTGAGTAAAGCTCCATATCCATATAATAACTTTTAATTTAAATCACATAAATGCATTGGACACCCGGCACATTCTATTCTGAATTACAACATGAAGAAAAATGTGCTAAATGTATTATCCGTTTAATGTAAGTGAAGAAAAACAAATAGTCTGTTCAAAAAAATATCAGTGTGGAGTTCAATTAGAGGTAAATTATTCTGCGAAAAACAGGTGTCAAACAAGTTCCCCTTATTTAAGGATAAATGCAGAAAAGGTTGTCCTGTATTTTATTGAACAGGCTAATATTGGTTTTTCTACACTTAGATTAAACTAATAATAAATTTTTCTTCATGTTGTGATTCAGAATAGAATGTGCCGGGTGTCCAATGCATTTATGTGATTTAAATTGAAAGTTATTATATGGATATGGAGCTTTACTCACTTTTTTCAACACTATTTTGAACACCACTGTATGTGGTAATACTTCAATTCAATTTTATTTATATAGCGCTTTTAACAATAGTCATTGTCTCAAAGCAGCTTCACAAAAATGAAAGAAATTTAGCAAAATAAATAAATAAATAAATAAATAATAATAATAATTATAGAAAAGAAAATAATTGGAAGTGTGGATGTGTGAGAAAAATGTGTCTAGATAATAATGAGACGAATGAATGAAATGTCTCTGATGAACAAGCCAAGGGTGACGGCGACGGTGGCAAGGAAAAACTCCCTGAGATGGCATTAGGAAGAAACCTTGAGAGGAACCAGACTCAACAGGGAACCCATCCTCATTTGGGCGATAACAGATAGAAATGATATAACATCTTGTGTGTTGTGCAGGTGAAAATTCAATATGACAGAAATTATTTAAATTGACATGAAGACCAGTTCAGCATAGGGACGAGTCAGTAGGTGCAGAGGGCAGATGAGGTCTGGATCACTGGAAGCACAGGAGCAGCATGTGTAGCTCCAACCATCATAAAGCTGAATCCAGCTGGAGCTGGTCCTTCTCTGGATGCCTCAGGAACCTCGCAGGGTCGGCCTTTGTCTACTGAAGCTGGCAAAATCTCCCGATGCCTCGGGATGGGTAGAGAAATACAGAACAGATGGGGAGAATTAGCGTAGTTGCCATTCGGTATAGGTGTACTGGAGTATGAGTACTGGGATGAGTTATGTGTATGCCAGATTAAAAAGATGCGTCTTGAGTCTACTTTTGAACTGAGAAACCGTGTCTGCTCCCCGAACACTGTCTGGAAGGCTATTCCAAAGCTTTGGAGCTAAATATGAAAAAGCCCTACCCCCTTTTGTAGATTTTGAAATTCTGGGAACTACCAGAAGTCCGGAGTTTTGTGATCTTAAGGCGCGTGGTGGATTGTAGCGTATCAGAAGACTGGTTAGGTATGTGGGAGCTAAACCATTTAAGGCCTTGTATGTAAGTAATACTATTTTGTAATTTATTCTAAACTGAACAGGTAGCCAGTGCATGGATGATAATATTGGGGTTATATGATCATATTTTCTGGATCTAGTGAGAACCCTGGCGGCTGCATTTTGGATTAACTGAAGCTTGTTTATTGAGGATGCAGGACAACCACCTAGTAATGCATTACAATAGTCCAGTCTGGAGGTCATGAATGCATGAACTAGTTTTTCTGCATCAGATACGGATAAGATGTTCCTAAGTTTAGCAATATTTCGAAGGACTTAGAACTTCCTACTTCCTATTCAATTTGTGTAATACACATGAAATAGTACTTTCTTGGAGTAATAAATAGAAAATTATAATTTTCTCTTTACTATAGATGGGAAAGTGGTTTAGAGGTTAGCACTGTGGCCTCACACCTCCAGAGTCAAGAGTTTAGGCCTCGTATGACCCCAAATAGGATAACCAGTATAGAAAATGAAGAGTGAGTGAATTGTTTAATAAAACTGCCAATTTTCTATATGAACAGCAAAACCAAGAAAGAAGTATTGCAATATTTTGTGCATATTTTCTTTGAGTTGAAGAGCCCCCGACGATATGCTAATTTCAGCGCTAGTTAATTCCGAATGCTACCCTCAGTTTTCCTTGCTGTTTATATTGAGCATGGGCTCACTCATTTCGTTTTCTTCCAGCAAATGATCAAATACTTGCTTAAACATTTCCAGGAAGTGCTTTTACCACCTTTATTCCATACAGCTGGAGCCGATTTTAAGGCTCTTCCAGTGACCATGTTGATTTGTGCTATTTTTTCTTTTTCGTTGACTTTGTCTTGTCTAGCAACGAAGAGTGAGCACTGCAAAATGAAGCCTTCACACTCTGCCAGATCAGTGCCGTATTTGTCCAGACGAGCCACCATGATATGATTAGGTGTGATCGAGTGAACTCCCAGGGGCTGGACAAGAGGCACTGCCAGACATTTTCTTGGTGAGTTGGTCCACAACTTGTTGCATCTTTTTCGAAGTTTTGCTGATGCTGTATCAACCCTATGCAAATTTTGCAACATCTTGACAGAGCTTGTTTAGAACTTGCGTGTGGCTCAGGAGGGATTCCCAAATGTTCATAACAGACAGGCAAGGATCGAGCAAAGTATAGTGCACATATAATGCTCAGATCAGGCTAAACTCAACAACAAAAAAACAGTGTCAAAGTCCAAAAAAGCATGTAAGTATGAGAAGGCTTGGGAACGACGGATTGTAGTGAAGTGCTGAAGAGCCGAATGGGAACAAAGGATCTTCTAAGTGTCTGTTGAGCAGCTTTGTGACAGAAGTCTTCGGCTGAACACACTCTTCTGGTTGCAGAAAACTGTGTGAAGTAGGTGGATGGTGTTCGCCATGATAGCGTCCTCTTCTCCACCACTTCCTCGAGAGAGTCCAGCTCCAGACCAACCACCGAACAAGTGCTCCTGACTCACCTTGTTCAATCGTGTTGCATCCCTGTTTTTGAGACTACCTTCCCAGCACACCACCGCATAGAAAAGCACACTGGCGATGACTGACTGATAAAACATCATCAGGAGCTTTTTACAGATGTTGAAAGATCCTAGTCACCTGAAAAAAAACAGCCGGCTTACAGATAGTGTTCAAGAAAGGTCAAAGCTGGATAAACATCCAGCTTTTTGGACTTGGACTTTTTTTCTCAGGTGACTCAGGAATTTTTATCAACTGATTTTTGCTGTATTTGTAAATTAAATTAATTTTACCTAGTACACACTATTGGCCACAGCAGAAAAAACTAACCTGTTCAGCTTAATACCTGACTTGATTAGGATAGGATTATTACAGAATAATTAAAATGAATTTGTAGCCAACTATAGGCGCCATGTGTGTTTGTACATACTAGTTGTATAGGCAACTATAATATGATTTCAGAATTTGTGTGCCAACAGTGGTTGATAGATGGTGACAGATTTAGGGGCAGCTGCTATGTTTAAAAGACAATTTCACTGTTGTGTGTATCTCTGCAACTGACACCAGCTGCAATACTGCTTAAAAATAACCAATCACAGCCCTTGGTCTTGAAGCTGACCCTGCCTTAAACAGAGCTTTTTAAAACAGGCCTGCCTGTTCCACCTGTTATAGTTCAACAGTTGTTAAACTCACCACTCGTTAACCCCCCATACACACACATACATGTACACACACACACACACACAACGCTTTTCATTAGTAGTGAGGACTCCCAACTGAGAGTAAAGGGAATTGGGAGACTTATTTGTCACCATTGTTCACAAGCACAGAAGACTTATGTCAATGAAACGCCAATATGGCAATGCTTATGTTAATGAAACACGAATATAAGACACATTTGTAAGACACAAGCTTAAAACTATGGCCAGTTACTACACAGAACACACATAAATCCTTCTCTATACAGCATATCCTGTTTATGGTTACAGGAGACCTGGATCTATCCCAGGGGACATGAGAAAGGATACACCGAGATGCTAGTCCATTTCAGGGCATAAGCACCCACACACTTACATACTACAAGCAATTTAGAAACATCGATTAGCAGGGAGAACATGTAACCTCCGCACATATACTGTAGATCCAAAAGATGGGAACCCTTAACCCTGGAGGTGCGAAGCCACTGTGCTAACCACTACACCATTCTGCTGCCAGATAGTATTTATATTTAAATATATTTTCTCATGTTTACAAATTAAGATTCAATAATTATATTTAAGAATATGTCATATAAGAGAAGTAGTAGAAATTAATGGAATGGTCTCAATTGTAATAGATTTTCAACTAATGCATTGAGTAAAATTCAGGAAATCATTCCAGCTTAAAAGTTACACTAGTACCTATAGCAATGTAGTAGCAGAAAAGTGAATAATATTATCTAATAATAAACATCATCTCATTGATCAGGCCCAAGTGAGATGTGATAACCTCTCCCACCAGAGACTTCTGAGTAAAGAAAAGAGTTCTTAACACATCTCATGTTATACTGAACTTCTAGGATCCTAACACACTGTATAAATGCAGATCATTTCCTGCTATCTGTTTCACCCAGATGAGGATGGGTTCCCTGTTGAGTCTGGTTCCTCTCAAGGTTTCTTCCTATTACCATCTCAGGGAGTTTTTCCTTGCCACTGTCGCCCTCGGGCTTGCTCACCAGGGACTATCTGAACATTTTGATTCATACACATTCACATTCCATACAAACTTAAATAATTCTTTTGATTGTGTAAAGCTGTTTTGCGACAATGACAATTGTTAAAAGCGCTATACAAATAAAATTGAATTGAATAGTACAATATACCTCTCCCCTCAATCTGGTGCAATAGTTAAGCAATATCACAGGAGAAAGAGTGCTGTTAATATATTAATAACAACATGGCTGTTATTGGAACCACACACATGAAGGTATTTTTATGAACAGCACAAACAGCAAGAGTACTATTAGTTTGATATTTAAAAAGTTAATTTGGTTTACCAACACACATCATTCTGCAACCAGCAGTTAGTGAAATTAACATAAATAGTAAAAAAGTAGTTTTTAAATCTTACCAATACTATAGCCAAAAGGTGAGGATAATAAAACATGGAGGTAGAGGACAGACCTGTAAATCCTGTATGTTTCTATTTATATTTCCACTTAAAAAACTTTCTAAAGCAGAAAGCATATTTATTTTTTTATTTACCTTTATTTAACCAGGCAAGACAGATTAAGAACAGGTTTCATATTTACAACTGTGGCCTGGCAAAGGCTGAGCCTTTAGGGGATGTAGGGGAACTGATATAAATAAAACATTTTAAGAAATATAAATGAAATTACGAAAAAAAAAATGTAATTAAAGCAAAGGACATAAAATAAGTTACATATTAAAATAATAAAAAAATTAAAATTATATACATATATATAAAGTATGTATGTGTATGTATATAATTTTTCTTTTTTATTATTTTAATACATACGCACACATGCACATTATATATATATATATATATATATATATATATATATATTATACTGTATATACACACGTGCATATACAAACCGGATTCCAAAAAAGTTGGGACACTAAACAAATTGTGAATAAAAACTGAATGCAATGATGTGGAGATGGCAAATGTCAATATTTTATTCAGAATAGAACATAAATCACGGAACAAAAGTTTAAACTGAGAAAATGTATCATTTTAAGGGAAAAATATGGTGAATCAAAATGTCATGGTGTCAACAAATCCCAAAAAAGTTGGGACAAGGCCATTTTCACCACTGTGTGGCATCTCCCCTTCTTCTTACAACACTCAACAGACGTCTGGGGACCGAGGAGACCAGTTTCTCAAGTTTAGAAATAGGAATGCTCTCCCATTCTTGTCTAATACAGGCCTCTAACTGTTCAATCGTCTTGGGCCTTCTTTGTCGCACCTTCCTCTTTATGATGCGCCAAATGTTCTCTATAGGGGAAAGATCTGGACTGCAGACTGGCCATTTCAGTACCCGGATCCTTCTCCTACGCAGCCATGATTTTGTGATTGATGCAGAATGTGGTCTGGCATTATCTTGTTGAAAAATGCAGGGTCTTCCCTGAAAGAGATGACTAGATGTTGTTCTAGAAGCTGAATATATTGTTCTGCATTGATGGTGCCTTTCCAGACATGCAAGCTGCCCATGCCACACGCACTCATGCAACCCCATACCATCAGAGATGCAGGCTTCTGAACTGAGCGTTGATAACAACTTGGGTTGTCCTTGTCCTCTTTGGTCCGGATGACATGGCGTCCCACATTTCCAACAAGAACTTCGAATCGTGACTCGTCTGACCACAGAACAGTCTTCCATTTTGCCACACTCCATTTTAAATGATCCCTGGCCCAATGAAAACGCCTGTGCTTGTGGATCTTGCTTAGAAATGGCTTCTTCTTTGCACTGTAGAGTTTCAGCTGGCGACGGCGGATGGCACGGTGGATTGTGTTCACTGACGATGGTTTCTGGAAGTATTCCTGAGCCCATTCTGTGATTTCCTTTACAGTAGCATTCCTGTTTGTGGTGCAGTGTCGTTTAAGGGCCCGGAGATCACGGGCATCCAGTATGGTTTTACACCCTTGACCCTTACGCACAGAGATTGTTCCAGATTCTCTGAATCTTCGGATGATATTATGCACAGTTGATGATGATAACTGCAAAGTCTTTGCAATTTTTCGCTGGGTAACACCTTTCTGATATTGCTCCACTATCTTTCTGCGCAACATTGTGGGAATTGGTGATCCTCTACCCATCTTGGCTTCTGAGAGACACTGCCACTCTGAGAAGCTCTTTTTATACCCAATCATGTTGCCAATTAACCTAATTACTGTTAATTGGTCTTCCAGCTCTTCGTTATGCTCAAATTTACTTTTTCCAGCCTCATATTGCTACTTGTGCCAACTTTTTTGGGATTTGTTGACACCGTGAAATTTGGAATCAACATATTTTTCCTTTAAAATGATAAATTGTCTCGGATTAAACTTTTTATCTGTCATCTATGTTCTATTCTGAATAAAATATTGACATTTGCCATCTCCACATCATTGCATTCAGTTTTTATTCACAATTTGTTTAGTGTCCCAACTTTTTTGGAATCCGGTTTGTACATACACACATACATACACCTACATACACATATACGAACAATGTGAAGAGTGGAACAGCAATGAATAAGAGCAGCTAGTCTAAATAACAGCTACAAACGTCTTTAAAGTGAGCTGAGATCTGAGAATGAAAAACAGACTTGGGAATGAGATTGTCCAGTTTTAACGTTTTTTGCAGGTCATTCCAATCTCTAGCAGCAGCGTTCTGAAAAGACGACAGGCCAAATGTAGAAGCCGCCTTAGGACCTGTCAGCAGAATCAGGTTAGCAGAACGAGTGTTATATCCAGAAGAAAAAGAGTGTAACAGTTCTTGTAAGTAAGGAGGGTACAAACCGAGGAGAGTTTTGTAAATGACCATATACCAATGGATTTTGCGGCGGGTGAAGACCAGATGAGAGAAGAATACAGGGTACAGTGATGAGTTTTGAAAGGAGCGTTTGTTATAAACCGGATGGCAGAGTGGTAGAGAACATCAAGCTTTTGAAGCAGGCCTTTGGATGCTGATCTATAAATAACGTCACCATAATAAAACATGGGGAGAATGGTCATTTGCACCAGTTTTCCTAGCAGATAATGTAAATGCAGAACGCATTCTATAAAGGAACCCAAGTTTTAATTTGAATTTAGACTTCAAATTATCAATGTGTTTTGAAAAAGACAGGGTGTTATCTAGCCAAATACCCAAATATTTATATTCAGTAGTCTGTTCCAATGGTGTCCCATCGAGGGAGCAGATACTTGGAAAGCTAGATGGAACGTGTCTTTTTTTGTCCAAACCACATGACTTTAGTTTTGGAAGTATTTAGCTGAAGATGCAAATTGGAATAGGTCTGTTGCAAACTGAGTTGAAGTTGCTGCAAAACTGCAGCAGGAGAAGGACCTGTAGAGTAAAGAATTGTATCATCGGCATAAAGATTAATAAAGTCAGCTCCATTAACTGCTGAGTTCCAGGGTTAACCCCCAAATAGCGTTAAACAGAAATGTAAACAGAAGCTATTATTAAGGAGACGTGGTATTTAAAATCGAATTATCAGATGTTTAAATAAAATCCACTAAAATGACTTCTAAAGTAATTTTATGTAAAGCCCTCAGAGGTTTGTTAGAGAACATTCAAGATATCCAAGAAGTACACCAGACAGGTCAAGGATAAAGTTGTGGAGTAGGGTTAGCCTACCTAAATTGACAGGCCAGGCAAGGAGAGCCTTAATTGAAGTTTGAGACAAGCCATGTGGGGGACACAGCAAACATGTGGAGAAGGTGCCCTTGAGAGAGAGAGTTGCATTTTGGCCTAAATGCAACCAACACTGCACATCCCTATAGGGACAGGACAGCTAGTCAGAGTTGGTGTCAAACACAGGGCAATCCTAGAAGAAAACCTGTAAGTGTCTCCAAAAAACTTGAGACTGGGGCAGAGATTCAACTTACAGTAGGTTAATGACTCTAGACATAATGTGTCTAGGGTCATTGTGGGCAAGACATACAACCAGAGCTACAATGGAATGGTAATTTGAAAAAAATTTCACTCTCTAGATGTGCAAAGCTGGTAGAGATATACCCAGAAGGACGTGCAGATGTATTTGCAGTTAAAATGGTTCTACAAAATATTGACTCAGGGGGACAGAATACAAATGCACACCACACTTTTCAGATGTTTGTGTAAAAAAAGGAAGAAAAAAAACCATTTGAAAACCACTTATCACTTACCTACTATTTTAAGATTATGTGCCACTTTGTGTTGACTGAATACCTAGAAACCTTTTGGAAACCTCTCTTCTGTTTCACATGTGAAAGAACATTGAGAGCCATTGTATCCAGGGCACATTGCAAATGCTTTTCATAGTTGGCCAAGAAAGGTGATTCCTAATTTCTCTCATATTTCTATTGACTGAATGGAAGTGGAGATTATTAATACAAAAGGGGTAGACAAAATGTGCGATTTTTAAACAGCACACGTCATGTTAAGGTGTCCAGTAACATTTGGCCACACAATGCATTTCATCACTATTAAAATTGACTACACATTCTCAACCCCAATCTAACATATGCCAAACTTTTGAAACACCATCATACTCAATTCAGCACAAATGCCAGAATACACATGCAACAAGTGAAACAGATACATGGTCAGGGGAGTAAAGGTAAGGCATTCATCCTCAAGAACACTGCAACAACTGCTAAGCATGCTGGTCGTAGCATAATGTTTTGGGGCCGTCTTGCTGGCAGTGAAACTGAGGCATTGCTCAAAGTAGAATAATGAACTATTATGAGGACTAATTCTTTAGCATAACCTTAAATCAGGAGCTAAATGGGTGAAACAAGATACAAGCAGCTTACTGCGGTGGATGAAGCAAGTATAGTTTGTTTCAGAAAACTCCTAGTTGGTGCCTGTTAGCATCATCTTACTTGAAACTTGCTTAGAGATATTAAACCAAATATTAGATGTGCTGTATGCATAAATTTGACCATGTGTTGATTTCAGAACACCCAAAAATTAATTTTTCTTATGTTGAAAGTGCCTATACGATATTTCTTTTATCTAAAATATTGCATTGCACATCTCATTTCTACTTTCTGAAGAAAATGTAAATTCTTGGCTTTTGCTTTGTAATGATGTGTTTTTCTCAGAATCCTCCTACAGGATTAGCCATCGGTAAACTGGGCAAGTAGAAAAATAAGCAAATCAACGTGAATTGAGATTAACTTAATTTATCCATTACACATGCTCATCAAATTGTGGAATAGACACAAGAGCTGTTTTAACAAAATAATGCAACATATAAAATATTGTAATACATAACTGTAAAAGTCACATTACTTTAAATCCATTTTATCGCTAACCAAAACTAGAGAAACAATAAAAACCCTATTGTGAAGTTGCTGTCCAAATAGACTTGGTGCACACTAACAGTACAAGGGTGGGCCTGGGGAAAAGAGTACAAAAATATACAGTCTCAAAAGCTAGCACAAGACATGCACATAGGACTTAGAGAAGCAAGCAGACCCTATATTAAAGGTCTGTGACTCGGTAGAAATTCTCCATTATGCTGTCTGTGTGTCAAGATTCTCCAGTACGTTGTCTGTGTGAATGCTTGGCATGCAATTGTTTTCATCCCCTGTCTTTTCAAAATCATCCTCCTCAGGTCTCAAGTCTCCAGGTGTGCATTCCTCCTCTGCGTCACTTTCTTGTTCCTCTAAACCACTGCAACTAAAGCAAGAGCCCTCGTTGTCCGAGGAACTAGATGTTTCATCTTCTGAGCAGGAGTACACTTCAGCACCATGAAAAATGTAACGATTTGGAACCTGGAATAAGTATTGGGAAGCTGAAAAATTGAGAAAAATAGATTCAATCAATACTTAAGCAACAATGAGCCTACAATAAAGATCATGACTTGAATAAATGTTGTTCATGCAACTACCTGCTCAGTGGCTTAACAGCTTTTTCAACATGACATTAAACTAAGCTGAAATGCATCATACTCTTAAAATATATTAACAAATGCATTATGCAGGTCAACTGTATTATGTAACAATAAAAAGGAATCTTACTTCCAAGGCGATTACTGATTGGACTTGGACAGCTGTGTTTCAAACAGCATTGTTTGTGAACAGAATTTCTTTGCTTTGTGTGCTTCTCGACAGTTGGCATATCCAGCATCTCCATTCCCCTAATTTCCTGATGTGTATTTGGACTGTGTCCAACAGCTTCAAATGGTACACTCTCTCGGCTAGGGCACGCATCACAGTCTTGTGTTAAAAGTTTTGGTGAGCTTGATCGGTTTTCTAGCTCTGGGAAGGGCCTTGCTTCCTTGGCTGTACAAGATATGTTCAAACCACCATCACTGGTTAAATGTGCATTTGAACAATGCACTTCTTTTTTTGTGAAACAGTTTTGTGACACCGTCTCTGCATTTGGAATTTCAGACGACATTTGGACTTTAGCACATTCCTGTTCAGATAGAATATTTGGCAGTGGAGGAGGTATGTCTGTGATCTCACTTAGGCGAGAAGAGTTGTAGCAAAGCTGCTCAAAGTCGCCACCCAGTCTGTGACATAATTCGTTGACGATGACATCACAGTCTCCTAGCAATTCTACATCAAAGTTCAAGTGAAGCAGGGGTTCACGATTGATCAAAACTTGAGGCACTTCATGGGGAACAGAGCCTTAAAACAAAAATATAAACCATAGGTCACTTTAAAAAAAAACATATTATTGAAATTACTGAACAATAGAAAAAGCCTACTGACAATGCATAATACAAAAAAAAATGCCAAAGTGATCATCTTATACATACACTTACATGTGTGTTTATACTTGATTATTAATTTATTGAGAACACCTGTACATCCTTGCAGCTATCCAAGCATGAATAAACAAGCAAAGAATAAATGAATAAACAAGAAAAAAATATTTTGCATCTTTTGTCAAAATGAGGAAATTGGTGCTAATAGCTTGCCTTGTGTATTTCTGAAACTGCTGCCCTGGTAATTGCACACATAATTCTCCCTAAAGATGCTTTTATTTCTTTTGCCCTTCAGTACTCACAGCACACCAAGGCTTTTTTCCCCTGACTAGAATAAATACTCATAGACCCAATAAAAATCAATTATTATTGTTTACTCTGACCTCACAATAAGGTGTTTGTTACTTACAGTATATGCAAATTGCCATTATAAAAACTTAAGCAGCAACTTTTCCAATTTCCAATATTTATGTAATTCTCAAAACTTTTGGCCTCGACTGTACTGTCAGTATATTAATACTAAGCCATTTTGTATTACTCTGAAAATCATTTTGTGTGAAACGATCAATCAGCAAATAATAAAACTGATGCCAGCCCTTCTGGTACCAGCAGCCACGTCAGACAACTGCATAAATGTACATATATTCTTAATTAAGGAAACAATAAGTGTATTCACTATTTATTTACCCAAAATAGGTAAACACATACTTGGGATAAGGGCCACTGGTCGCACTTTCAAAGAGGATCCTATAACAATGAGGAGATCCACCTCATCCTTGTCCTGTTTCATAGCCCTATGAAAAGCTTCTGGAAGGTTCTCCCCAAAGAAGACGATGTCTGGTTTCATAATAGCGAAAGGCTTATTAGAGCACCTTGGACAATGGGGAACAACCTGTGGAAAGATTGTTTTTGATTATTGATGTATAAAATGGCTAAAACACTACTAGTAGCCTTTTATTTTGCAACTTTCACAGAATATGGCATGAAAATAAACAAACTGGTCTCGTCATTTTCACAGCTGAAACACAGGACAGACTCAGGCCATTAATATAACTTGTTGAATTTGTGGTACTGACAAAAACCTAATAGAAGAAAGTGCCATATTTTTCTCTCAGTTAAAATGAACGTATTTACACAAAATGTTAATGCAATTTAATACAATTTTAGTGCTCCACCATTAACTGATAATACTAGAATCCCTGAAGGCTTTAAAGGATTTCTGGCTGAAGCCCCACTCCACCAAAACTGCTACTGTTGGGCCCTTGAGCAAGGCCCTCCCGGCTCCAAGGGTGCCGTATCATGGGTGACCTTGGGCTCTGACCCCAGCTTAACAAGGTGGGATGCACAAAGAAAAGGATTTCACTGTGCAGTAATGTATGTGACAGATAAATGCATCTTCTTGTTCTACTCCCTGTGTTTCCCTCTACAGAGCAGTCAACAGCTTCTGTGATTGAACATTTACTCATTTAAACCCCCAGTGAGAAATCACACATAGAACTTAACTTCAGAGTTAAAGTCTAAAGAGTTTTCAACAGTTAGGACAAAGAGAAAATACTGTCTCAACTTCAAATATAAAATGATATAAAAACCAAAACTTTGTTTGGCCTGTAACATTGTGTAAATGTAGTAAAAATAGTTAGTGGTTTCTCATTAAAAAATATTTTTTTTTTTCCCAGCATCAGTTTCTCTATATTACCCCACAGAATTAGGCGCATTTCTGACCAAACGTATTATTTATGCATGAAAGTAAACATAAAAAAATTCAATAGCCACATAGAGTTTAATGATCTTTAATTTTGACATTTAAACCTTAGTTTATGTAAATCAACATTCTTTTTTAACAATAATTGCAGATGGCAAGTTGACAGTGTTGATACAGTGTATGTATATGTGTGTGTGTGTATATATATATATATATGTGTGTGTATATATAATATACACATACATAATACACACACACACACACACAGTAGTTTAAAAAATCACTGACATTCAGTTGTTAAGAAGGACCTCAACTTTAAATTCTCTTAAATTAATTCAACTTAAGAATAATAGACTTCTAGATTATTATAATATTATTTTTTAATGAAAGTGTCTCTTGCTACATCCTTTTCACGGTTTATACATTATTTCGATCCTCTCGTGTATTTTATAATTTTTTGTTGTCTCAATAAATAAATTTTAATTTATTTAAAATTTTCCCGCATTTCCCTCTGTATAGCCTGTAGGATGATGGGATATATCCGGTCCTCCGAGGTGTAAAATGAACGTGAAGAAAACTAGAAGTGTTTTCCTTGGGTTCGTTGGGATTTGAACACCAAGAAAAAGCTGCATGCAATGTTTTTTTTTAACCCTGTATAACCGCGCAGCCGGACAAACACACGTCACCAAAGCCCGTGTGAACACACTCACTGACTCCTATGTGTAGAAAACCCTCGGCGCTTCATCCGCGCTCACCGGACACTACGACCAGCAGAAAACCACTCGATTTTAACGCCCGATAAGAGGTGTTTAATATAAATTGCTCCCATACCTTGGAGGTGCGCACTTTTTCCTGCAGACGCTTCTCCATTGCATGAGCGACTGTGTATCTGTGTGTATTTGTGCATCTTGTGGTCGCGCGCCTCAATAACGTGAGCAGCCCAACTAATCGATAACGGCATTCGTTGACGAATTTCATTATCGATAATTGTTGTTGCACATGCAAAACATGATGAAGTTAAAAGTAGGGCTGCAACAAGAACGGAGAACAAGCAGATGAATGCGGGAAGCAGAGAGCATGTGTGTCATTAGTTTTAGACACAATCACTGCAAAAGAATTCTAGCTGCAGTGATTGAGACCAGAGAGAGGAGAGGAGGAAGAGGGGTGACTGCTATGTAGGCGCACACAAACACAAAATAAAAGATGCTTTAGAGAAAAACATTGCCTCAGTTGTGATCACGTTACTCTATGATATACCAAGTTACCCTAAACCTAGGCTATCAGCACAGGATAACTCAGATATTTTAAAACAATGTTTTGACTTTTTAACAAATTGCGATATAACTTGACAACAGCCCATGCTCACTGGTGACTTAGTTTGACCAAATATAGGCTAGAGACCTGCACTCGCGCGGGACCCAGCGCAGGAGTGCGGCGCGGGACAAGATTTGATGGGTGAATGCGAGCGGTAAGGTCCTCATCTATGTGCGGGTTGCGGGAGAATAAAATTAATTACGGGACTCCCGCAAAATGGAATTATCTTAAAATTTATTTATTGAAAACAAATACTATATAATTTATCTACTGCACAAAAGCAACAAGAACGACTAAATTTAAACAAAAACAATTTACAGGCGTAAGGTCAGAACTTATTTTTATTTATTGAGAAATAACGATAACTTATGTTCAATGTTTGGACGTTGCTGAAGGCAAAAAAGCCTAACGTTCTGAAGAAGCAGTAAAAATAAAACTATCTGTATGTTTACCTGCGGGATTTTGTGGGCGGAAGCGGGACAGAATCTTGCGGGAGCGGGACTGAAAAATCTGTCCCGCGTAGGCCTCACAATGGCAATGTGTGCAAAGAAACATGGTTTAACAGTCTAACATTTGGCATTTTGTTTCCTGTAGTGCAGTGGTTCTCAAACTTTTTCTGTCATTCCCCACTTAAGGGGGTGAGCGAATTTTCAAGCCCCACTTGTCAACAAAATAATAACGAAAATCGGCCAAGTTTACTGTTTATTGAAATATCAATTTCTAAACCAATAAGATCAAACAACACCAAGTTCAAAACAGATAAAATACACGTGCAATTGTTATAAAAGGCTTACGTTGTCATCATTGCATAATTGACCCCATGTTTAATAGCTGCTCAGCAATCGTTTGTAGTTTTTTTGCACTGGCCAATTGTATGTAACTTTGAATGAAGCCACTTGTGCTTTGCTGTCCACTGGTTCAGATGTTACCATGCGATTCTCCTGCTGTCTGTATTCTGCCAGCTTTCTTTCAAAGAAGTCGAGTGGCTTATTAACGTGACTGGAGTGTGTTGTCTCTAAGCGTCTTCCTAATTTGTTGGGTCTCATGCGGTCTGCTGCCAGCGGTTTAAGACACAAAACACACACGGGTCTCTCTTCTGCCCCCACCATCCCCACCATGAATCCAAGCTCAAGATAGGCTTCATTAGGGGTGGGCGATATAACCAAAATCTTCTAACACGGTAGAAGCAATTTTCTATCTCGATAACGATATATATATCACAATATAGCGAATTGTATCTGAAAATGCATAAATAAAAATTCAAACAAAAAATTTTTTTACATAATGTAATTTTATTTAAACTGTGAATTGCTGAGGTTTGCCGCATTTTTTTACTTTGGTCATAATCGTTTGGATTTCAGATGATAGAAAAGGTTTGACATGTTAAAACAGTGCACTTGCGTACCTTGCAAATCACGCTCGTCTCATTCGTATCACTTTTCTTATACCCAAACCAATTCCACACCACAGACGATGCACCTTTTTTTCTCCTCTTTGTTGGTTTTGTCACATGTAAGTAAACTCACTGCTGCTGCACCGTCTTCTTCCATTGTCGAAGTGTATGTGAAGCCAAACACATAAAAAGTGGGACGAAACCGCGGCACCCGATTGAACCAAATATCTGCGCAAATACAGCGCAGCGCGACTATCTGGATAGCGCAGTGATGATCTGGTTTATTCGCGCAGCCCGGTGGATCGCGCAGCGCCGCTCGAATCACAAACCTGCGCGACCCCCTGTGTTTTATTTCAAAACAATTTATTTAAAATGTCAGGACTGTTTAATATTGTTTCCGCCTTGCCATGCCTGGATTGTAGGTGCGCATCCCAGCGGGGTAAAATGTAATTTGATGGTCGGCGCGGTCTATTTCTGTCAGAGTCTGCTCAAGTTGGTCCGACGTTAAACCGTTATTGTTCCACTATCGTTCCACTTTTTCTCCCGGCCCACAACTGTTATTTTAAATTTACTTGTATTAATGATCCATTCATTTGTGTGTGGGTGGTTTTGAGAGTACACTCTTCATTATCAATAAAGAAAAGCATTATTTCCTATTATTTTCCACTAATTCCCTCCCGTTCATTGCGCCCCACCTGTAATGTCTGTATTCCCCACTAGTGGGGCGCCACACACTTTGAGAACCACTGCTGTAGTAAGTGCTTTATTGTTAGAATACAGTGGAACCGCAGATTGCGAGTAATGCGGTTTGCAAGTGTTCCGCAAAATGAGAAAAGATTTTTTAAAATAAATTTTGACGTGAAAAACTAACAAGTCTTGGTTTTCGAGTACCGAGTATCAATTTGAATGCAGCCTTTGGGTCTGCATGTATGGAGCTGGCATGTTCTCCCCTTGCTTGGTGGATTTCCTTCAGGTACTCCAGTTTCCTCCCACAGTCCAAAGACATGCAGATGAGGCTAACGTAGTGCGGGGCGATATGGCTGAAAACTGTATCACGATATCAGTGTTTCATATTGGTCGATATCGATAATTATTGATATTTTTTGTGACCCATTTAAAATAATGACCAGGAGAAAAATCTATTACATTTAAACATTTTTATTTTAAACTTAACCTTCCTCTGATCATAGTCCCATCAGTTATTAAGACAGAAATGTCAACAACCATGGAAAACTCAAATAATTAAAATGTAAACATAAGTCTAAAGTCACAATGAACACTTAATTATCTCTTAACATTTAAGGTGCAAAATGAAAGAAATGCTTAATAATAAAATAATGTAAAGTGCATTTTTTTACTTATGAAGAGGAATCCAGCAGACCAGTACGAGACAACGATATGGCGCAACCATACTGTTAGTGTCTGTTAGTGTATCACTCCCTGCGTTGCCAGGTTACCAAAGAGTGAGTGCCTTTGTTAATGCAACTATCATAGGGAACAGGAGGCGGACCAGAAGACTAGCAGTTAGTCCCTGTAGCGTGGACGGTAAACTAGGGTGACCATATTTTGATTTCCAAAAATGAGGACGATCGGCACGGCTCCAGACTAATTCAGACACGCTTCTTGGTGGTTGATGGACATTATTTATTATACAGTATTTCAATGGTGCAGAATTAACCTCTGTAATAAAATAAAATGAAATCTGTAAAAACTTATAACAAAGTAATAGCTCTCTTAGACTCTTCAAATAAATAATTAAATATTGTTCTAAATATGAACTATTCTGTTCCAGCTTCTTAAATGTAATAAAATAAATAAGAGTCTCACAAAGACAAGACTAAACCTTTTTTTGCAATGTCAGAGTCAGGAAATGCCTTTTTAAGCAAAGTACTGGTGCAATCCATGGACCTTTAACTGTTGTGATGTTTCACTGTATGAAAAGCCATTGCACTTTCTGCTGCATTTACATCATCCTCTGTTTTTCCTGGTCTGACAAAAAACTCTGTCAACTTTGCAGATGAACTCTCATCTCGCACCGCTTTTTTATGTTTCTGGGTGTCCATGTGGGCTTTCAGGTTCCCAGCACCTTTATTGAATCCTGAGACGTAACGGCTTTGCACACGGTGCACTCCGCCTCCCACTTGTCCCGACCGGGACGGTATGTGGGAAATTTTCTTTGCAGTTCATCGGTGAAGCTGCACTTACGCTTCGGCATTTTCCCTGCTATACTGCTCCGCTCTCTGCACTGCTCCCTGTCTGTGTCTGTTTTTTTGCGCGCGCAGCGCAGACCTGCCCACAAGGCAGCCTCCCAGTAATTACGTCGGGCAAAAAAGTAGTACCCTAGTATTGTGTGCAAAACGCCAGTCAATTTACGTACACGCGTAATGGTCCTATGAAAAACCGGACATTTTCGTGAATTTATGAAAACCCGCCAGGACGCCCCGGACAGGACGCAAAAAGTGGACATGTCTGGGCAAAAGAGGACGCTTGGTCACCCTAGGTAAACCCAAACGCGGAAATAACGTGAACAGGCAGGATAACCACGCGAGTTATTGTAAGAACTCTCTCACGCAAGAGTAAGAGTTAAACCTGCGTTCTAGCAACACACACTCAATCAGTAATTGGACCCAAAATGGTGAGTACTCACATAAGATCCGGCGAAGCGTCGGAAACGGCATGGGCAGACTCAATGACTGAGCGATGTGAAACGCCATCTTGTCTCCTTTCATGCTTTCTGAATCGCGACCGTACTATGTCAGGGTCCTAGTGCCGGTCGCGGAGCGAGTGCGCATGACAGCAACCAAACTAGCTTTGCGACCTCTGTTTTCTTCCGACAAAGAATAAAAATTATTGAACGTTTTATCGATCACGTGTCTATCGCAATACATATCGTTATCGTTTTATCGCCCAGCCCTAGGCTAACTGCCATTTCCAAATTGTTCATAGTGCGCGAGTGTGCGCGCAGTTGTGGTACCTATGCATAGTGCTCAGAGTCCCCTGGAACAGGCTCCAGGCCTCCCGCACGCCTGTAAGCGGTATAGAGAATAAGTTAAATGTTTTTATGAATTACAGGGATGTGAATGAGCTGATCTGTCATCCAATTTACAACTGAAAAAGCAGTTTAGGAGTGGTGCTCTGCTCCATATTGTCTTGCAGGTACATGACTACCATGACGTCAGTCACAACAGTGGACAACGGAAGAACCATTAAGTGACAATAGACTACGTTTTTTTTTTTGTTGATAAATATGGTCAAGGAATATTTCAGAGCTAAAAGAAATAAACACCTGATGATAACTCTAAAATAAAGATAATGAAATGTATAATAAAGATAATAAAGAAAATTCTAAGATATGTGCACTATATAGGGTGTACAATCAATCATTCCACATACAAAGTACCGCCCTTGTTCAGCGTTTAGAGAGGGATTTGGGATTCAGCCTTGTGTTAGAACCAATTATCTTTGATGCGAATGATGGTTCACTGACGGTTCAGAGGCAATTTGTAAAGACAAATTGGACTGACAGACGTGTTTAATTCCTAAAAGTGCTACCCTGACTGGTTTTATTGGTGGGTTTTGACACTGGCATCCATTAAGTAATGTCCTTTTTGCTATACAGAAGTGAGGGGGAACAATCGTGGATAGACACTGTGACGCCAGACGCAAAAGGTCAATACATCTGGCTAAACCAAGAAGCATTTTACCCAACTCCGAGTAAGAGGTCACCTCTAATGAATTGATTGACATTTATTTATGAATTTAGATTTAAAAAGATTATACCTGTCTGAATATATCTTCCCTTATGGAATCACAATCAACTTTGTGTTTACACACAAGGCAGGATGCAGTTGCAAAGGAACCTGGAAAAAACAAAAATCATAAATTTGTAAAAGCAGCAATAAAATTAGCAAATAATTAATGAGATAAATGGTAGCATTGTCTTTTATGAGGACAAAGGAATTCGTTAGTAGAAAGGGTTAGATGGCATCCTTTTAAAACAGATTTGATAACAGTGGTAGTGCTGAAATGTAATTTATTACAATACTAGGAAAACACTTTCACTAACCACAATGGCCTGAACTATATGCCAAATTATATTTGAACACATGTATTATTATGTTTTATATTAGTATAAAAATATTTTGATATTACAAATGGTATCTACTTTTAGGCTTGCGATTTGTTAAAATGTTGCATAACAAATGCATAATTCAACAACATAAGCATAAAAAATATACTGCCTGGCCAAAAAAAGTCTTTCAGAATTTCAGAAGGGTCAATTATTGGGCTGCATCGTGCAAGAAAACTAAGAAAAATTTTAAATACTGAAGCAGGGTTAAAAACACAATCAAAACCTGGAAGGATAGTGCTGAACCATCAACTCTGTAGAAGAAATTTGGTCAGAAAAAAATCCAAAATGGAGATCACTTAAACTTGAAGTTGCAATAAATAAATAAATAATCAGCAGTAACAAATGTCTAAAGTGACAATAAAAGCATTTTTATGTACACAATATGATGAGAAATTGCAGGATTTGGACTAAACTGCTGTGTGTGGCCATAAGAAATTAGCTGAATTGTTAGTGAAGTTAGTTTAAAAAAAAAAAAAAAGAAAAGAAAAAAGAAGTTGGCTTTAATTTTCTAGGGAGCATAAAGATTGAACTTTGTAACAAGGGGGAAAAAGGTCATGTGGTCTGATGAATCAAAATTTACCCTAGTCCAGAGCAATGGGTGCATTAAACTAACCAGAAACTATGCACACATCATGCATACTCCTGTACAAGCCTCTGGAGGCATTAAGAGCGAGGGTTGCTTTAGTTGGTCAGGTTTTGGCAAAAGAAGTCAGCTGATGACCTGAATGACCAGGGCATCACCAATGGACTTTTGTATTCACTGATGGCACAGGGATATGGAAGCATGAGGGATCATTTTTACACATGAATTTTTTATCACATTGAGTGCTGTAATCAAAGCTTAAGGTGATGGAATAAAATCTTGTAGCATATAAGACCTTTTTTTCAGGGCCAAGAAGTGTCTAAACACCTGTTAAATAGCTGGGCAAATGTCTGGCAAACTACTTTCGATTAGCCGTGTTCCTACACCCAAAATAGTAGGTGTGACTTATGGGGTCATCAGGAAATATTGGTGGCCTGTACAAGTTTCTAAAAATGGTCTATACAACCTTTCTAAAAAAAAAAAAAAAAAATATATATATATATATATATATATATATATATATATATATATATATATATATACAGTGGTGTGAAAAACTATTTGCCCCCCTCCTGATTTCTTATTCTTTTGCATGTTTGTCACACAAAATGTTTCTGCTCATCAAACACATTTAACTATTAGTCAAAGATAACACAAGTAAACACAAAATGCAGTTTTTAAATGAGGGGTTTTATTATTTAGGGAGAAAAAAAAATCCAAACCTACATGGCCCTGTGTGAAAAAGTAATTGCCCCCTGAACCTAATAACTGGTTGGGCCACCCTTAGCAGCAATAACTGCAATCAAGCGTTTGCGATAACTTGCAACGAGTCTTTTACAGCGCTCTGGAGGAATTTTGGCCCACTCATCTTTGCAGAATTGTTGTAATTCAGCTTTATTTGAGGGTTTTCTAGCATGAACCGCCTTTTTAAGGTCATGCCACAACATCTCAATAGGATTCAGGTCAGGACTTTGACTAGGCCACTCCAAAGTCTTCATTTTGTTTTTCTTCAGCCATTCAGAGGTGGATTTGCTGGTGTGTTTTGGGTCATTGTCCTGCTGCAGCACCCAAGATCGCTTCAGCTTGAGTTGACGAACAGATGGCCGGACATTCTCCTTCAGGATTTTTTGGTAGACAGTAGAATTCATGGTTCCATCTATCACAGCAAGCCTTCCAGGTCCTGAAGCAGCAAAACAACCCCAGACCATCACACTACCACCACCATATTTTACTGTTGGTATGATGTTCTTTTTCTGAATTCTGTGTTACTTTTACGCCAGATGTAACGGGACACGCACCTTCCAAAAAGTTCAACTTTTGTCTCGTCGGTCCACAAGGTATTTTCCCAAAAGTCTTGGTAATCATTGAGATGTTTTTTAGCAAAATTGAGACGAGCCTTAATGTTCTTTTTGCTTAAAAGTGGTTTGCGCCTTGGAAATCTGCCATGCAGGCCGTTTTTGCCCAGTCTCTTTCTTATGGTGGAGTCGTGAACACTGACCTTAATTGAGGCAAGTGAGGCCTGCAGTTCTTTAGATGTTGTCCTGGGGTCTTTTGTGGCCTCTCGGATGAGTCGTCTCTGCGCTCTTGGGGTAATTTTGGTCGGCCGGCCACTCCTGGGAAGGTTCACCACTGTTCCATGTTTTTGCCATTTGTGGATAATGGCTCTCACTGTGGTTCGCTGGAGTCCCAAAGCTTTAGAAATGGCTTTATAACCTTTACCAGACTGATAGATCTCAATTACTTTTGTTCTCATTTGTTCCTGAATTTCTTTGGATCTTGGCATGATGTCTAGCTTTTGAGGTGCTTTTGGTCTACTTCTCTGTGTCAGGTAGCTCCTATTTAAGTGATTTCTTGATTGAAACAGGTGTGGCAGTAATCAGGCCTGGGGGTGACTACAGAAATTGAACTCAGGTGTGATAAACCACAGTTAAGTTATTTTTTAACAAGGGGGGGCAATCACTTTCACACAGGGCCATGTAGATCTGGAGTGTTTTTTCTCCCTTAATAACGTAAACCTTTATTTAAAAACTGCATTTTGTGTTCAATTATGTTATCTTTGACTAATAGTTAACGGTTTTTGATGAGCAGAAACATTTAAGTGTGACAAACATGCAAAAGAATAAGAAATCAGGAAGGGGGCAAATAGTTTTTCACACCACTGTATATATATATATATATATATATATATATATTTTTTTTTTTTTTTTTTTTTTTAAATAATACAATTATGCAAGTTATGTAAGTATTCTGAAAGGAGTTGTTTAAGACAAGAATCAAACTTTATACTTCTATTGTCTTTTTAAAAAAAAATAAAAAATCACTTTGATATACAAGTGTTTTGTACAAGTACGCTACCAGACGAATTATGCTGACAACCTAAGATTTAACTGTTTACACACACACACACACACACACACACACACCATAAATTAGAATATCGACAAAAAAGGTTGACAATTTAAAAAAAATGAACCTCATTATATAGATTCATTAAACACAGACTGATACATTTCATATTTTTATTTTGATGATTATGGCTTACACCCAATGAACACATAAATAAATGTGTAAATGTTAGACAAAGTATGAACAAGTACAGCAGTACTTGGTCGGGAATCCCTTTGCAGGAATTACTGCATCAAAGCGGTATGGCATGAAGGTGATCAGTCTATGGCACTGGTGAAGTGTGTTATGGAAGCCCAGATTGCTCTGCTTTGCTGGGTCTGGTGTCTCGCATCTTCCACTTTACAATGCCACAATAAATCGGGCGAGTCTGCTGGCCAATCAAGCACAGGGATACATACCATGGTCCTTAAACCAGGTATTAGTACTTTTGACAGTGCGTGCAGGTGCCAAGTCAATTGAAGAAATGTAAAGAACATTGAATCAGCATCTCCATAAAGCTGGTCAGCAGAGAAAAGCATGAAGTGCTCTAAAACTTTCTGGTAGATAGCTGTGTTGACCTTGGACCTGATAAAACACAGTGGACCAACAGCAGCAGATGACATAGCTCCTCAAACTACCACTGACTATACAAAGTACACTAAAGCAACTAGACTTGGATTCTGTGCCTCATCTCTCTCCCTCCAACCTCTGGGATCTTGATTTTAAAATTAAATGCAAAATTTACTTTGACTGCAAAGTAGGCTTCATGTTATAGTGGGTGTTGTAGTTTTAACGGTGGAAAAGCAAAATAGTGGAATCAATGGCAGTTGTGTGAAAGCTACAAAATTTATAGGTGTGTGACTCAGCTGCTGACTTTATGGACTTAGCTTTGTGCACTGGAGCGCAGTCATGTTGGAAATGGTGTGGGGTTGTTAAGTCATTTGGCTTTTCCCCTTAATTTACAATTAATGCTTGTGGTAACAGTTTGGGGATATCCCCTTGGTTTTTGGTACAAATCTTTGGTAGAATACTCAATTACTAAAATATTCGATAGCTACATCCCTACTTCCATACAATAGCACATTGGGCACATGCATTTAAAGTGGATGTACCAATACCATTATGATATAATATTTTTAAAAAATGGGGGAAAGGTTATGTTTAGACCTCAAAAATGCACCAGATGCTAGAAAAAAACATTACACTATGGTGTCACTCAATGGGGTCTCACAGAAAGGTATTAAACACTTTTGGCATATGTTTAAAGGGCACCTACGGTGCTACATGGACTTTTTCAAGCTGTTTGGACTGCATTGTGTGTTAGGAGAGTGTGTACACAACCACTCTACAGTGATAAAGAGCCACCCTGCGATTTTCTTTTAATTTAATAATATAAGATGCCCCTTCTGAAATCAGCCCGTTTTCAAAAGCCTGTCGGTGTGAAGTCACACCGACAGAGGCCGCTCCTACTACAGTTGATTGACACTGGTGTTTTAGCAAAGACCCGCCCCGAGTGAAAAAAAGAGCCGTCGGCCATTGTTATTCTACACGGGAGCAAAATGGCGCCTACATGAGTGTGGTGTGCTGTTTGTTGCAGCAGTCTTACAGTAGTGTGGTGGTCTAGTGGTTAGGATTTGGCGCTTTCACGTGGGAGACCCGGGTTCGATTCCTGCTTAAGGTACATGCTTTTTTTGCACTACATATTTATAAAGTTTTTCTAAAGTTCGTTTAGTAACGAGGCGAGTGCGCTATGCTTCGGTAAGCTTTTCTGACACCAGGACTCAGTCAAACACACACACACACACACACACAATGCTTCGCGTGTATGATGTCCTATTCCCGGCATCTATATGACTCAGTCACACACACGTCTGTCAGAAAGGTCTCTGTTTATTAACAGCAAAAGATCGGTATAAATATGTTTGACTAAACGCCTGTGCTATAGACATATGTTACTACAAATTAACCATTGTAAATGTCCTGGTGAGATCCCGAAAAAAACAATGCTTCGCGTGTATAAGGTCGCGGGTTGAATAGCCGGCATTTCCAAGCGGCAGCCATTAATCCTCCGTGGTCTAGTGGTTAGGATACGGCGCTCTCAGCGCAGCAACTCGAGTTCGATTCCCAGTCTGGGAAGTCAAAAAAGTTTTACAACCAGATTCACATGTAAAATATATATATAAATATGAGTGCATAATAAAAATCTTACAAAATATAGGGGAAATATATATATATATAGATATTTCCCCTATATTTGGTAAGATTTTTATTATGCCCTCATTTGTACATTGTATATTTGTACAACTATTTTACTAGTTAAATTTATTTTCTTTAGTATTTCTTTTTATTGATATTTATTCCTTACGTATAAGCTTTTATTTTTAAGGTCACTGGCTGTCGTATAAGCATTTCACTGCATATCATACTGTGTATGACTGTGTATGTGACAAATAAAATTTGAATTTGAATCAAAGGAGAGGAAGATAGGTGGAAGGAGAAAGAGGGGGAGAGACAGAGAGAGGGAGAGAGAGAGAGAGAGACAGAGTATGGGAAGGTGAGCGTGAATGATGCAAGAGGAGACAGGAAAATAGCAGCAGGGAAGATTTAACACGTTAATATCAGATCTATGAGGAAGAGAGCAAGAGAGTAGAAATAACTCCTTTATTTATAAAATAATTCTAACATCATGTAAAATTATTTTTAACTGTTTTTTTAAATATTTTTAACTGTTGTCAAAGCTATACCCCACTTGTATTGTGAAGACACGCCCCACAGAACTGGGGGGTGGGTTCAGTAGAGGTCATTAACATTTAAAGGAGCATGTACTGAAACAGGTTGCTGAGAACAGAGCTACTTTTTACCAGGTAAAAGTCATGTTTTTTTTACACAACAATTGAGAATTTTTAATTAAAGTATATTACAAACTTTTCATTAGGACCCTAAAGAATCATATTAACCTATGCAAAATTGAGACTGTATGTCTCCTTTAAGACATTGTCACGGCTGACCCATTCGAGATTTAAAAATTCATCCTAATGGCGGATTTCAACCTGTTGGACGATTTTCATTACTTTTCAAGTATGTTAAGTCCCCTAAAAAAAAAAAAACTAATGCTGGGGAAAAAAAAAAGTGGGCTTTTCACCCACTATGACAACACAGGGCAGAGGTCATAGTGCTTGGGCCCTAATTAATCAACCTAGAAATTAGAGAATGATTCAGACAACTCAATCACTTTTTTTTTTTAATCGCTTATTCATTTAACACCCTCCACTGTCATTTCATGTGAAATGTAACAAGAAGACACCTAGACAGAATGGTGAGGTAACTTGGAGGAGTTGGAGTAGTATTATTCTCATGGCAAAAAAAAAAACGAGTGTAGAGGTCCATACACACCAGGAGCAAACACAAATTCAGAATTATATTTGCAAGAGCAAAGTCCAAACGAGCAGTTCTGTGGCGTTCAAGGAGACGAGGACTTTGAAGACGTTTTTTGTTTTTGAAGCCCTTCAGTCTCAGATGCCGTCTGATGGTTATGGGGCTGCAGTCAGCACCAGTAACGACCTTAATTTGGGTCAAGGATCGAACAGTGTCTTAACGGACAGCCAATTGGATCCTCCGGCTCAGTGCTAGTGAATTTTTTTGGGTCTTCCACTTGACTTTTTTGTTCCATAACCCTCAGGATCATTTAAGAAATTCCAAATGACTGTCTTACTGCATCCCACCTCAGCAGTGATGGTGCGCTGTGAGAGACCCTGCGCTTATGCAGTTCAACAACCCGACCACATTCAAAAAGGGAGTTTTTTTGCCTTTGCCATCAGAACGTGTGACTACCTGACAGAAAATGACAATGAATCCACATCTTTGCACAGATTTGGCCTTTTAAAGGCATGTGGTCCTAAAATTTTGATCAGCTGTATAACACCCTGTTTCAGTTTAATCGTTATTTTCAATTAATTGAATGCTCAAAAATGTTTCGTCTCACTCCCATTTCTTCTTGTTGCATGTTGAAGCTCTACTTTGAACCTTAAGATCCAACCATGCAAAATATGATTTTTTGCCATTTTTCAAGGTGGTGTTAAACTTTTGATCAGGACTGTATTTTCGGATGAAGCCCACAAACCTGTCTGCCCGTCTTTCTGTAACTTATTGTAACTTACTAATACAAAGAAAGAAAATTTTGTTAGGTTGAGTATCTTGTGCCATGCTTATGCCAAGTTGTACTTATTTCATTGTCAGACAAACACAGTAGTCGGAAAGTGAATCACATGAGAAATCAAAAAAAGAAGAAGATTGAATGGGAAAAAAAAAAAAAGTTTTGTCTTAAAAGGACTCCAGCACACTAAAATTCACTTATGCCACTTCAGCGCTGTTGTTAATGTGGTAAAAATATGAACTGATTACTAATTCTAATTTCTGAATTATTATCTACTGGTGCAGGTGTTTGTTTACATAAATATATTTTGATCTGTCCATTCATCTTTGAAAGTTCAGTTTTTATAGTGTACTTGGCTTCTTTTTGGAGTAAGCCATGCTGTGTGGCACTTTCGTTTGTGTTTTGTGAAGATTGTGGTGCCCTGTAGTGCATTACCGTCATTTCTGTGTTTTCCGCACACTCCGTTTATACACAGTAAACTACTGCTCTATCTGGCTCTGTTGACTGTAGTGACATAATCTGGCTCATAACTTCCCTTCTACTCAACATTAAGGTTCAACTTCAAGCAAATACGTAACAATTGGCAAAGTTTCATAAAATTCTGTCTAGCCAGTTTTAGGTGATGTTGTGACAAAAATATGTCTGGACAAAATTTTTTTTCGGAGACTGGCCTATCTATAGAGAGGTTTTATATTAGATAGGGTTTATATTAGATAGGGTCGTCTCCACCAGTTTTAACTATTCACCAAATTTCATGGCCAATAATTTTTTTGACTTCGCGCCCATTTCCTGTAGAAACACTTAAACTTACGACAGGACATATGTACTTCCATTGCATCACTCATGAGCAAGTGCATGATCAGCACAAATTTAATTGACCTGTTATAGGTAAAGACTGACAAAGCTGAAAAGTGGATCATTCCTGTAATGAGTGCATCGATTGGGGCATCTCAAAGTTTAAACCAGGAAAATAAGTCAAACCCATGCTTGAAGTATGTGTTTCTACAATTTCCTATGACTAATGAATGTTTTTTCACCATAGAAGTAATCCAATACATGTAGGCATACAGCTGCTACAAACCTTCGAAAAAAGGCTAATTATTGAGATTTCACATGAAAGTAGGGAAGGCAAGCATACCATGTCGTCGATCCCAAGGTGGGTTTAGTTTGATTCACTGATGGTCCGAGTACATTTTGAATACTTACAGTACCCATGTTCAAACACGGTCATTAATCGCTGAGTATGTTTTGTGGGCTAAAGGGACTAAGTGTGAACACACCTTAATTTACATGGCCTCAGAGCATACTTACTGGTGGATTTATTCATCGAGACAAAAAAATAATTATTGTTGGAATCAACATACCGTGACACTGCATGACCCTTTGGACTCCTGCAACCTGTTCCAGTGTGTCAATGTTCTGAGTGTAGTTCCTGAGAAGTTTCCCTTTCTTATCCAGCATTGCAATAAATCTGTGACAAAGTGATGGTCGAAACTGCCCAGGGTAGATTTCCTACAAAAAGCACAGATAAAACTGTCTTGGTTAAAAATGGAAAGGAAAAAAAAGGCCGGGGGGGGGGGGGGGGGGAGAGTTGAGGCAATATACAAACCTTTGCAAATTTAAAAAATGGCCTTGGATCCCTTTGAAAGTACTGAATGTCAAACATTGCTTGAGGATCAGGAAGGTCTGGAAAATCTACAGCAAGTCGAGCATAAATCCCATCTCTAGACCTAAAATCAGGAATTCCACAGGAAACAGAAACCTGAAATAAAATAAAAAAATGTTGAAAAAAGATGAAACATCTTTCCAAAGTCTCCCCCAAAATTAATAGTGAATACTAGGGCTGCACAATATTAGGAAAATATACGATATGCAATATTGTTGAATATTGCGATAATTATATTTCTTGCGATATAACATTTTCCTAGAGAAATGCATTTATTATTATTATTGGCTATTTTTTTTAATCATTTATACAGTGGCTTGCAAAAGTATTCGGCCCCCTTGAACTTTTCCACATTTTGTCACATTACATCCACAAACATGAATCAATTTTATTGGAATTCCACGTGAAAGACCAATACAAAGTGGTGTACACGTGAGAAGTGGAACGAAAATCATACATGATTCCAAACATTTTTTACAAATAAATAACTGCAAAGTGGGGTGTGCGTAATTATTCAGCTGAGTGCAGTCAGTTGCCCATAGACATTGCCTGATGAGTGCTAATGACTAAATAGAGTGCACCTGTGTGTAATCTAATGCCAGTACAAATACAGTGGTCACCTAATCGGAGCTTCGGTTTTACCATCACGGCGCTCGGCGACATCATTTGGGTTTGTGCGTTTGCTGGCTTTTACCACTGAGTGGCGCTATATAACTATAGACTGATGCCTCATGCCTTAGTTCATTCTCTACCGGATTAATGAGACGCGGTCCTTTAGAACTGCACGTAGTGAAACACTGTAGTTAAACGAATTCATAATCACAGTACTAAAATTACAGTACAAATGTCAAATTCAAATCAACTCAAATCTTATTAGGATCAAATTTAAGCACAATAAATGTTAACACAGTGAGCCTTTAGATTTTATCACGTATAATCAGAAAAGAAGTGTGTAGGGTAGAACCCTATAGATCAAATAAAACCAAGTTGAAAACAGATAAAATACACGTGCAATTATTATAACAGGCTTACTTCATCACTTATCTAGAGCTTTCTTTCAAAGAAGTCGAGTGGCTTATTAACGTGACTGGTGGAGTTGTCCCTAAGTTTCTGAGTGGTGTAGTGGGTAAGTACAAGCCCTTCCCTGTGGGAGACCCGGGTTCGATCCCCGGGTGATGCTGTTTTAAAATTGTTTTATTTTAATTATAGCAAAATTAAAATAAAACAAAATAAAATGTTTTATTTAAATTTAGCTCAGCACACTATAGAAAAAACAGCAAACTCGCATGCTACCAGCTTGTATTCTTTAAATGTATAGTAGATTTATTAACCGAAATAAATGACCATAAAATTAAAACATTGTCAGGACGTTCTACTGCGTAAGCAGATGTCGGTCACTCAGCCCCGCTTATTATAAGAATGAAATGCAGTAGGCTGTTATGATTTGTAACGGGTTCGACCCATGTTGCACGGACAGCACACTGCGGAAAAGTCCGTTTGATGTTCGACGTTCGTTTGCCGCCCCTCTACATGCAACAGGAAAGTTTGGAACGAATATTGAGTCTTGTCATATGTTCACCTATTTGCCTTAAATGTGCTTCAAAGAGGAACTGTCATGGTTCGATAGGTTTGAAGTCGATATAAACAAAAGTATGTATTTGGGGAGGCGCATAACCCCGTTAAAAGCGGAGCTGCGCTGTGTGCGGCTTTGGGACCGTGTAAAAATTACATGCACTCTGTCTAACATCAAACGGAGTTTACCGCGGTGGACAGCACTATAAAGCACGGACACGAGGCGAGGTCTTACGGGAAAAGGGTCATTTATTTAGGTAAAATGGGGAAGGAAAGGGTTGAAGGCGGGATTATGGAAAGAAAGGTAAAGGGATAAAGGTTGTGCATGTGTAGTTCCGGGGGCTGTGCCACACTGGCATGGGGGCACACAGCTGACGATAGTGGCTGAACGGAGCACGCTCCCTCGTGACGGCGCTTCTCCTGCAGTCGATGGCCGGCGCGAGTCCTCGCTGACACAAAAACTTAACGCAAACGGCCTTGCAGCCTTTTCCTCTTCGGAAACGGGGCTGCGAAGGCGGGCACGGTGCGGGAGTGAAGATTCCGCGGGAGCTCGCGCAGCTCTTTCTCGTGCTGTCATCAGCGCAGGGATCAAAGGGCGAAATTCCAGTGTCCTTGTTTAAAGTCCCACTCACAAGCCCCTCTCCTATTCTCCTCTACACCACATAGTTCCGGACCTCGGACTAAACTCCGCGCCTTGCTTTTATACTGCGGAGCAAGCCCGAGATCATATTAACGTTAATTATCGCCAGCCGCCACGAATGGGCGACTCTGTAGGCTTCCTATTCAGGGAGCCTACGGAGTGAGCGAGTAGTAGTAGATTTGGGTGCACACCCATCAGGATCAACATCTATTAAAAAAATAGCAATGTATTGTGTATAGATTGATTAAAAAAAATAATAAATCTAACGCATGTTATGATAAGGAAAATCTGTAAAGAACAGTAAGTAGTAAGTAAGAAGAGGCCTGTGAATGGGGAGGGGTGCTATTTACAGTTATTTGTACTGTAGTTTCTCTGAATTTAGAGGTGAGAGCTGCTGATTCACACGTGTGGAGGCGTGAAGTATCTGCATGGTGTGTGTGTAAAGCACACAGAGTAACACTAAAACAACAACTTAAAATTAATAGGAGTAGGAGGCCCTGATGCTGCATAAATATTATTTAGTACAACAAAACTTCTCCGCGCTCTGGAAAATTTTATTAAACTACGTAGGAAAATAAAAAGGAGGATAATGATACCGAGTTTATATTAAAATAAATATTGTAATATTGTTTTTGCGTTATTATAAATAAATAAAAATAAAAATGCAGTAGGCTGTTATGGTCATCATAATTTTCTTTAATAAATAAGAAAAAACATTGTAACAAACTGCATTTTTACATCCCAGTAGCACACCTGTTGCGCTCTACCACCATCAGCAAAACCTTCTGAAGATGATCAATATATTTATTGCACGAAATTATGGTCAAGCGATCTCTCCAGAAAGTCACAATGGCTTGAATAAGCTCATCTTTGTTCCGTGGTTTGGCCTCACGTCTAACGAACTCCTTCAGCGCATGCCAAACCATCTCGATCGGGTTGAGATCAGAAGACCTGCATGTAAGGAATACAGGTTAGAGAAAATTGTCATGTGCACATTTCATAATCCAGTTCATCTAATGGAACGGAATGAAATGTAAGAAACATACTCGGCTGGTGTTTTCACCCAGTTGATCCCCGCCTCAGCAATACAATGTCTCGCCGCTGTATGTTTTGGGTCATTGTCTATTAAAAGAAACGTTTTAAACACATAGAATATTTAGAAACCCTAAAGCACGTATGATTTTGCTAGCATTCCTTGGAAGAAGCGATGAGGTCCTTTAAAGTCTTGTTGAATGTATGGCGCCAATGAAGATTTTATTATGCTTTCATCGTACTAAAGCCGGTCCATAATTCCTGTAAATTTTAAAGTCGAAATTCGGTCATATTAAAAAATTTTTATGCTATTCTATCTTGTTAAGTAGAAACGTGCTCTACAATATATAGAACTAACCTTCAAAGACAACTATTGGTCCTGGTCCCTGACGGGATATGGTCCCCCAAACATGAACTTTTATGGGATGTTTGACCTTAGGTTTCTCTACGTGCGACCCCTTTTTCTGTAGCACATCAAAGCAAAGCGTTCCAAAGCCACAGTTGTTTCGTCAGCAAAGATTACATTGTCAAAGGTCTCTGACAGCCATCCACTGCTGCGCTTGGCTAAGACACAAGGCCTTGTTGCCGTCCCGAATCATAGGGTCGGTTCTAAAAGAGAGAAAAAAAAAGAAAATGTGTGTGTGTGTGTGTGTGTTAAAGCTAAATATAAATGAATAGTCGCTAAAATTATCATAGTCGCTTACCGGGCTTTGCCATAGTTCCATCCAAGTTTCTTTTTGATCCTTCTAATGGTGTTCATTGATATTTTAAACTGCAGTCGAGTCTGAAGCTCGTCTTGAATCTGTTTAGCAGACCGTTCATCGTTCTCTTGCAGCATTTCTTCAAATGCACTGAAGTACAGGACTATACAAATAAAAAGTAAATTTTATTTGATGTTAGATTAATGTAAAATATAGGTTTTATACAAAACAATTAGTAACGTACCACAATTAGCAACATACCTGGTCACTTTCATTGCATTTGGTGGTTTTGTTGCCGGAATCAGGCCACGAGAACGACAATGCCGTCTGATTGTGTTGGAGACACGAACACCTGACAGTTTCAAGAATGCCCTGATACTAGAGATAAGGTGTCCTGCTATCCATAGAGACCTGATTTTGATGCTCATCTCAGGGGAAATCTTCGTCATGGTCGATAGTGCGGCAGAAAGCGTGAGTTCAAAAAAAATTATGGACTAGCATTTAAAAAGAGACCACGCAGCAGTTAAACCAATGCATGTGGGCGGGACGGGGGACAGGACCAACCCACTGTTTAAGACCAGTGATACAGTATTGGATCCAGTCATTTTAAAATTCTAAAATTCCAATTCAGCACAAAAGCTCACATTTGAACTTTCTTTTTTTAACGCCATGGAAGCTTCTGTGGCTATATTCATGAATCACTCCAAAAACAGAAGTTGTCACATGTACTAAAATGTAACGTGTGTTTTGTACATAATTTAATGGTTCAAACTGTGACCAACCGTATCTGTCATATTTAAAAGTCATAATGTACAGTTTCTGTTGGTGCTTAAATTTTTTTCTATGATTAATACTTATTTGTGGTGTTTTATGTTCTGTACATCTTTTCAAATTGAGATCTCATTTGTAAGTTGCTGCTGGTGTAAAACAGGGTTTTTTATTAAATATACAGTATTAAATTAGGTTGGACGCAGCTGTAGTAAATAAGTTAAATGAACCTAATACAATTAATCTGACTGAACCTAAGAATTCAGTTCAATTCAGTTTTATTTGTATAGCGCTTTTAACAATTGACATTGTCTCAAAACAGCTTTACACAATCAAAACAGCTTTACACAATCAAGATTAAGAACATTAAGTTGGGCCAACAAAATTGCTTAATGCTAAAAGAAAGCCATTAAATCAGATTTAAATTCTTTCCATGATTCAATTATGTTCATTCAACAAGTTATTTTTTGTAGTGTATATGCAATCTATTGCTTATTCCAGTTTTATTTTATTTCATATATTACCTTACCTATCTGCTTCTCTGCTATTCTTCTTCCTCCTCTTCCTGTTTTTGGATGGGTGTTAACAATAGGGCGATTACACCCTGGCAGAATGCATGGGGATTAAAACACACTATAAATAGTGTGATTACAACGAAGAATGGATCATCAAGTATAGATTAATGCTTAACAGTCGCGCAATTACGTAGATTTTGAATGTTTAAAAAACACAATTTTAATAATTTAAATAACAATCCGGTTTGTGATTAACGATCAGGTAATAGCCAAATTAACATTTTTGTATTGTGAAATATTTTTATACTACTGTGTGGTTTTAAAACTTAATTTCCACTTTATACATTATACGCATGCGTGGTAATATAAACACACGCTCTTTGTTGACAGACCTGTAACTTTCCATGTAAAATAGGTACAGTACATTATTACGAATAAATTGTTTAAATATACGTTTCTGGAGCTAATGATCATTGGGACAATTGGTGTCCTTTTAAAAGTAATCCAGAGCACAATTTCACGGAATCAAAAGTTTTTGCTATGACACTCCTGATGATCATCTTTGTCTTTCGGCTGTTCCCTTTCAGGGGTCGCCACAGCGAATCATCTGCCTCCATCTAACCCTATCCTCTGCATCCTCTTCTCTCACACCAACTAACTTCATGTCTTTTGAACACGCCTTCCTCCTCTCCTTCTTCGACCAAAAGAAAGCCATATTTATCTTATCGAATGGATAATAACACTTTAGAACCATGTTAAGTACTATTTACGTAATTAGTCTCACGCTGTGATCATTCATTTATGTGCTTCAACGTTCATTTTAAAAGAATCATACATTGCCATGCTTGGAAGTTTTGCAGAGAACAAAGTGCAAACGAATAACGAATTAAGAAACCTTGTTTATACCGCATAAATATTATTGAGTACAACAAAATCTCTGCAAAAAACAAGAAAATTATTTTTTTCCACAAATGTAAGACAGTATACAGTTTCAGTGCCAGACGAAGTGCGACCCCCCTGATACACTGCATACATGTTACTTACAGTACATTAGTCTGACTTTCTCGCCTTTGATTCACACCTTTGCAACTCCACCCACATTCCACTGCCTTGGCATATAAAGATGATACATGCCATCTACAGTTACTTTATTTAGGACTTACTACTCAAGGTGACTGCTCCACAAGTTCAAAATGAAAACCGCATCATTTTACAGCAGCAGCAGGCTGAGAAGCACTAAGGAGGTAAGTAACAACTAACAACTAATAACTTTGTTGCTGATTGATTAAACAATATAACTATCATCCTCTATAGTTCTATATTTTTTCAATGTTTTAATCTCTGCACTATGTTTGATAGGAATCTTTGGAAAACAGACCTCCGCGCCCTCAACCATTAACAGAAAGGAGGGCAAAAGCTCCCGCTGCTGCCAAAAAGAAGCGTTTGGTGCAGAAAAAAATTATGATTATACATTATATGCATTTAATAAATATTACAAAAGCTACATTAAATTGCGAGTGTGAAACTGAGAAAAGTGAGGTTTTCAGTTGTCCAGTTTCTGTTACTATTGAGACAATTCATTGTTTTTAAGATACTTAACCACACGAAGGTTTGTATTAACACATACAGTGTACTTTATGCTAATATAGGCAACTACCCTGTATAGAGGAGCAGTTAAAAAAAACACAGACTGTGGTGGACTTAAGGCCTGAGCTGGAGAAGTGTGGCGGAGAGATTGAGGCGCTCAAACAGCAGCTGCGTGTCTGCAATGCTGAGCTGGAAGCCCTTCGGAGTGAAAAAGCGGTAAGATGCTTTATGATTATATATGCATTTTATAAATATTACAAACGCTACATTAAATCGCAAGTGTGAAACTGAGAAAAATGAGGTTTTCAGTTGTCCAGTTACTGTTACTGTAACTAACGATTATTCTGATAATCGATTAGTTGGCCGATTATTGTTTCGATTAATCGGATAAAGCTAAGCGCTTCTTTACTTTGATGCTTTGCTTATATACATATATATACATTTTTTAAAAACACTGTCAACTTGCCATCTACATACATACATTATGTATATCGATTAAATCGGATAAAAGCTAGACGCTTTAATTCGATGTTTTGCTTAACTATATAAAACCATAAATCAGGGTATTATGTATAAAAGTAAACTTTAAAAAATGCAATAGCCACATAGTTTAATTATCTTTAATTTTGACATTTAAACCTTATTTTATGTAAATCAACATTTTTGTTTTTAACAATAATTGCAGATGCCAAGTTTACAGTATATATATTAGTTTAAAAAAAAAAAACCTGACATTTAGTTGTTAAGAATGACCTCACTTTTAAATTATCTTAATCTGGAAGTCTATTCTTCTTCTAAGTTGAATTAATTTATGATGATATTTTTAATTGAAAAATTAATTGATTGACATCATCCTCTTCACGGTTTATACATTATTTCGATCCTCTCGTGTATTTTATCCTTTTTTTTTGTTGTCTCAATAAAAATTTAAATAAAATAAATATATTAGACCATTTTGCTATACTAGACATTCTCGTAATACGGCGACATGGGGAGAGGGGGGGGAGAAAAAAAAAAAAAAAAAAAAAAAAACCTCGCCGCTACTGGGTTCACTCTGTTTATTTTGGCCTTTTTCCTGCATTTCCCCTCTGTACAGCCTGTAGGATGATGGGATATATCCGGTCCTCCGAAGTGTAAAATGAACGTGAAGAAAACGCACTAGAAGTGTTTTCCTCGCGTTCGTTGGGATTTGACCGCGCAGCCGGACAAACGCACGTCACCAAAGCCCGTGTGAACTCTCTCACTGACTCCTATGTATAGAAAACCCTCGGCGCTTCATCCGCGCTCACCGGACACTAAGACTGGCAGAAAACCGCTCGATTTTAACGCTCGATAAGAGGTGTTTAATGTAAATTGCTTCCATAACTTGGAGGACTTGGGGCGCGTGCTTTTACCTGCAAACGCTCCTGTAACCGCCATTGCATGAGCGACTGTGTATCTGTGTGTGTATTTGTGCATCTTGTGGTCGCGTGCCTCAATAACGTGAGCAGCCCAACTAATCGATAACGGCATTCGTTGACAAAAAATTTAATTATCGATAATTATCGATTTTATCGATTAGTTGTTGCAGCCCTAATTGAGACAATTCATTCTTTATGATACTTTATCCTAATATCAGGAGCAGGAGAAGTGTGGCGGAGAGACTGAGGCGCTCAAACAGCAGCTACGTGTCTGCAACGCTGAGATGGAAGCCCTTCGAAGTGAATTGCGAGTCTGCAAAGAGGCACACGCAGATCTGCAAGCCACATAAACAACTAGTTGAGACCCACACTTGTGTCCTAAGAGAGGCTCTTAGTACACGGTTGAACTGTGCACACACCCCAACCCCAGACTTTCTAACACTGACCAGGAGTACTGCAGAGACCACTCTGTTAGAAAGTCTCCAGAAGAAACGATGTCTCCAGTCACAGCTTACATTACAGGCGACCACCCAGAACTTCCTTTTACTCCGCCCACTACGGAGCTTCTTGAGTCGCTGATGATTCAGTGTCAAGGGCGGCCAGATCGGCTTGGTTGCTTGTTGTTCCGCAATGTGGTGCCGCAGGATATCTATGAAAACTGGGCGTCCACAACAAACTGGGATGGTTCCAGAGGCAAATGTAAACGTGAGACATTTTCTGATGAGGATAGTGGCCCAGAAGTTTCCCTCCATGACTAGCGGTGACAGCAAGCGGATCAAGGACAGAATTAATGAATTTTTACTCTCACCAAGGGTCACTGTCGCACATAGACGTTTACACTACTAAAAGTTTACACTACTACATTTTGTTTCACCTCTATTTTATTTATTGTATGTGTGTAAAACATTTGATTTGTTCTATTTTTTATTCTGATAGTTTGCTCAATTTGTTTCTAGTAATTTATATATTTAAATTGGGATGCCTTTTACTGTTACAAATTTAACTCTTTGCAAAATAATAAAAATGTTTCTTATAAGCCCTTGTGTTGTTGTTTGTGCTGTTTTTTTAATAATACCAATAATCAGATACAAACAGTCTGTCTAAACGAAAATTAACCAATGCTTTTTAACTCATCATTTGTGAAACAAAGGCTCATTGCAGCTCATTCAGTTTCTCTGAATGTATAGGTGAGAACAGCTGATTCACTGTGAATAATTTGCATTTGAGTTGTCTGGCATTGCTCTACCAGAGCCAAGTGAAAAGACGAACATCAAGACGAACAACATATAAAACAGACAATATTTTAAAAAGAATCGCAATCAACCTGAACAGGTAAACTGGAATAAAATCAGTAGCAGCATTAACTAAAGTAATTAGCATTAAAATAAGTAACTAGTTCACTAGCGTGAGCTAATGCTGCTACTGATTTTATGGACTCCTCACGGTTAAATACGTTGGTCACATGCCAGCTGTATAAGCCGGTTACGGGACTCATTATGGTTGTATATCGTGCTCTGAATAATAAATGTTCTGTTATGTCTTCAAGCATTGTAATTTGACATTTTTTTTGTTTGTTTGCTGTTTTTTCTATAGTGTGCGGAGCAAAAAAAAAAAATTATTTTATTTTGTTTTATTTAAATTTTGCTATAATTAAAATAAAACAATTTTAAAACAGCATCACCCGGGGATCGAACCCGGGTCTCCCACAGGAAAGGGCACGGACTTACCCAATACACCACTCAGACACTTAGAGACAACGCCTCCAGTCACGTTTAATAAGCCACTTTTTTTCTTTTTTTGAAAGAAAGCTCTAGATAAGTGACGATGAATGAAAATGGCACTTTGCGCCACCTGGCGGCCAGTACAGCTGTACAGCTGCTCTGTGACGGCCTCAGAGGTTGTCTAGGAGAATATTGGGAGCAACAACACCATGAAGTCCAAAGAACACACCAGACAGGTCAGGGATAAAGTTACTGAGAAATTTAAAGCAGGCTTAGGCTACAAAAAGATTTCCAAAGCCTTGAACATCCCACGGAGCCACTGTTCAAGCGATCATTCAGAAATGGAAGGAGTATGGCACAACTGTAAACCTACCAAGACAAGGCCGTCCACCTAAACTCACAGGCCGAACAAGGAGAGCGCTGATCAGAAATGCAGCCAAGAGGCCCATGGTGACTCTGGACGAGCTGCAGAGATCTACAGCTCAGGTGGGGGAATCTGTCCATAGGACAACTATTAGTCGTGCACTGCACAAAGTTGGCCTTTATGGAAGAGTGGCAAGAAGAAAGCCATTGTTAACAGAAAACCATAAGAAGACCCGTTTGTACAGCAAACATGTGGAAGAAGGTGCTCTGGTCAAATGAGACCAAAATGGAACTTTTTGGCCAAAATGCAAAACGTTATGTGTGGCTGAAAACGAACACTGCACATCACTCTGAACACACCATCCCCACTGTCGAATATGGTGGTGGCAGCATCATGCTCTGGGGGTGCTTCTCTTCAGCAGGGACAGGGAAGCTGGTCAGAGTTGATGGGAAGATGAATAATTGCTGAATAATTACGCACACCCCACTTTTCAGTTATTTATTTGTAAAAAATGTTTGGAATCATGTATGATTTTCATTCCACTTCTCACGTGTACACCACTTTGTGATTATTATTTTATCTAATAAATGTATTACTTTTAAAACACTTCCATAGTACATACTAAGCTTTTTAAATGGATATAATCAAATTAATCTTTCTCTCTATTTTACATTGCTGTTTAATTAAGCAAAAGTACATTTTATCCGATTATTCTATTAAATTTTTGGTAGAATACTCGATTACTAAAATATTCTATAGCTACAGCCCTAGTGTTTATATTTGTGCAACACCCTCTCCCTCCTCACCTTACACAGTAACCCTTCCTCCTCTCTTATTTGAGAAGGGGGAAGGGGGACTACTGTGCAGGATGACTTTCACACACACACAAAAATGTAAACACTGCATCATCAGGAAAATTAACAAGAAACATCTCTGACACTCGAGTGAGCGCAACCTAACAGACTCACTGCTGTAAAGTAAAAATAAAACAAATTAACCTACACTTCACCTTTGAAAAGAATTGCGACAGAGCAGTGTTTCCGTTAGAGTGTGTGTGTGTGTGTGTGTGTGTGTGTGTGTGTGTGTGTAGGCAAGAGGAGGAGAGAAGGGGTATCCAAGTAACGGGCAAACACACACTAACAGAATCAGTGCAAGCTGATACGGAGAGAGAGAGTAAATGGATCTTTAACCTCTCTAAAGAGACTTGCTTATGCTTTACACACGCGCAAACACACATTACGTTATAATAAACAGTATACGCACGCTGTAAACACAGACACGCATACAAACACAAGATTTACACGCACACACGTGGTCACAGTATTATAGTAAACAGTACACGCGTGCACGGATGTTGATTATACCAGTAAGACTAAGACTACAACTAAGACCGAGCAGGGATTACCCACAATTCCGCAGTGCAAGAGAGAAAAACTATTGGCTTAGTTGTGATCATGTGAAGCACAAGAAGCGCATGCGTTGCTACATGATACTCTATACTCATAAACTTGCTCGTTTTTCAAATAAAAATTCATTACCAACTTATTGCTAGTCTTGCCGCTCGCAAACCGAGTTACTCGCAATCCGAGGTTTCAATGCATCACACTCGCATCTCTCACACATGTGCAGACACACACACAAGCTTTTTAAGGTCTTAACATAAATTTCCCCCTATTCTACACACACATCACAAATGTAAACACATCTCTCACACTTACTCACGAGCACAAACATACACACACAGTTGACATGGCCCAAGGTGACATCAGCCCTATTACTGTGTGAAGTGAGAGGTGATGGCTTTTTGTGAGTCCTAACACACTCAGGTTATGCGTGTGCCTGGGTGGCGATCGCACATGGTGATTGGGCATTGTTGCTAGCAACTAGGGCTGTTAGGGTTGGGTGTCGTTTGGGTTTTTTTCGATACCGGTGCCAAATTGGTGCCTGAACCGATACTTTACAAAAGCCACAAAATTATGGTGATAACTCAAAAAAAAAAATTTACTGAATGAAATAATTATGCTTAAAATTGAATATATTAAAAGTTTAAAGTATATATGAATATGTAAGCTTAAAATTTTTGCAATTCTTTTGCAGAAATTTCACCATATTTGCCTTTTCTGACAAAATACGACACCTTTCCTGACTTATTGCCCTGCACAGGACATGTATAGCCTCTTTACAATGGTAAATGGGGTCACTGTTGTAGTGCTACTAGTACAGGCTGGAAAGCCATAATTATAAACAGAATCCATGTTACATTAGTTTTTTACAAATCGTTTGACTATTTGTTAGCATGAACGCAAGATTTGCATTTTGCTATTAACATTACATTATCCTACTACTAACCTGCGGAAAGGCTGCTGACGTCATCATATCGGTGACTCCTTTTTGCTACAGTTGGTGTGACTGGGACTGAGGGTCGTCCACACTGATAGCGCCAGCTGTTGTCCACAAGTTGTTAAACACGTTGCCTCCGTCTGCTTTTAACTTTATTCCGTCTGCGCTCAAATGTTTCATTAGATTTGACGTGTTTCCGCCTTTACACGCAACTGCTGTGAAACATTCGCTGCACGTCGCGGTGTCGGAATCCTTTCTTGTGAAATACAGCCACACTTTCGACAGTTTAGTTTTAGGCATTTTAACGAAAGTTGTTTAATTTATCAAGCTAAGACAGCGGTAGACCGCCTGCTGCCGTCAGAGCGAGTGTAACGTTAGTTGCTGCATTCACGCGCATCTCGGATGGTCTCTCATTTCCTCATGATTTGTGCTTTAAATTTTTTTATTTAATCTAAAACTATTAATCTACAAAAATATATGAATCTAGAGAACAAATATTTCAATCGACAGTTCAGGCATTTAAGTGGCACCGAAATGAGGCACCGAAATTCGCGTTCTGTTTCGATCCGGTACACACCGGTTATATAGGTGCTAATACAGCACCGGCTTTCGGGAAACCCAACCCTAAGGGCTGCACAATATACAGAAAAATTATCGTTATCGCGATAATGATATATGCAATATCTGTTTCGCAAAGAATTGCGATAAATTAAATCGATGAGTGTACGGTTACACGTAAATAAACAGTAATGTTTGAAAGTAATTCATATTGTGTTGGCAGGTTTATAGTAACAGCAAACCAGGAGTCAGAATATCTGCTGAGGGGTTTAAGTCATTCATAGTGTTTTGAAGTCTAAATATTTGCAACTTCCTTGACATATAGTTTCTTTTTAGCCTGAATTTGATTTAATTACATCAGACAAATATTTATTACCAGTTTATTTTAGTATCATCATTACATATATAAATGATTTTTTAAAAATAGCCAATAATAATAAAAAATGCATTTCTCTAGGGAAATGTTATATCGCAAGAAATATCGTTATCGCAATATTCAACAACATATCGCATATTTTCCTAATATCGTGCAGCCCTACTAGCAACTATATATATATTTTTAACTTTATATTTTAAATTGTTAATTTATATATTCATATTTTTGGGTGGTAAAACGAATCATCAATCAATGTTCCATTATTTCTTATGGGGAAATTCACTTTGATATACAAGTGCTTTGAATTAGAAGCAGGTTTCCGGAACCAATTACACTTTGTATCCAAGTTTTATCTGTAACTAAAGGATGCAGTATTGAGTATTCCTTCAATCACGGAACCACAGGTACAGCATAAAACAGAGAGACCCATCTATCATGCAAAGATGCATATATGCATTTCCAAAAGACAATTAATTTACTCTCTACTCTGACAATAAGTTTCTCTATAATATGCCAATGTCAAATAACGGAATAATAATACAAATCTATTATTTATAATTTAAGTTCATCAAGTGACAAGTGTCATGTGAAATATGGTAGTTTGCAAACCTACTAAGATGACCACTGAATATGATCAAGCATATTGCACAAAAACAAAGCTAAACCTAGAAATTTTAACAAGTTTGAAACAAATGGAAATATGTGGCTATTGATCACATTTTGACGATCCATGCAGCTCAAACTGAACAAAAGTCTTAATGCCAACTACAAACATACCCCAGCACCAGTCAGGACAAGTATCTTTTTGCTGTCATTAAGTAGTCTGATGACATCCTCTATGGTGTTTATATCTTTGCGTTTTTTTCTTTTTGGAGGCTCTGAGATGTTGATGACAATCTGCCATAGTGTCATGTCATCAAGATCAGGTGGAATGGTGGTTTCTGGAAGAAGTTCATTTAATATACTCCGTGGATCAGTCTCCCTCATTATTTGTTGCTGAATGAAGTGGTAAGAACCTAAAAGAAAAGAACAAAAAGAAAGATATTACATGTTAAAATGTTAAACTGGCAGACATACACTGCCTAGCCAAAAGAAAAAAAAAGGAAGTCAACACCTGGCTTTAAATAAGCAAATATACAAGAGTCTTCTATTGGATAAATACTGCTGTGATTAATAGGTTCAGCTTGCAACAAGTTATTGAACTCTGCCCTGAGCAGCTTCTCATTTCTTAAACAACCATGTCATCCTGCAGCAAAGAGCACAACTGAGGAGGTTGCTGAAATTATTAAAATTGGGTTAAGAACTATCCAGTGGTTATTAAAGTGGTTTAGGGAATATAAGACATCATACGTCCAGACCTTAACCTCATTGAGAATATTTGAAATGTGCTTAAGAAGGCTTTTACGTGGCGGTCTGACTCTCCCATCATCAACACAAAATCTTGGAGTGCGTGCAAGACTTTCAGCCCAGGTTGTGTACAAAGTATTTCACACTACATTGATGTAGCATTATACAGATATCTAGAAGCATTTCAGATCATCAAATTAAAAATGCATGGGAAACTAATTACTGATGGCTATAAATGGCTATACAGCTGAACATACCGATACGAGGCTGAGGAGTCCAGTCACTAGAACTGGCATGAGAGGAGCAGTCATCATTGTCACCTCGGTCAGGTGAATAAAATCCATTGCAGGGAATAACATCATCCACTGAGTCTGGTTAAGGAAGTAAGAAAGAATTGCGTGATGCTTTAAACTTGTAAAACTTGGAACTCTGTCATGTCTACCCGTGTGACATTTATTTACAAATTCTTCTCATAACTTCCTCCAAATAAGTTTTTATATATCCTGAATAGAAATGTTTAAAAAAAAATAAAAAATTTTATATATATATATATATATATATATATATATATATACACACATACAAAATGTATAATTCACCAGGGCAATAAGTTGGGTTCTCCCTCAGGAAGTTGACTTTGCCTTACTACAATCCAAACGTTAAATCTAAGGGTTTTTACATGTGCCTTTATTGTCTATACTTGAAGAAAGCAAGTCTCAACGTTCGAAGACGAAGTCATATGGCGACTACTGCACATCAACTATCCACCAAGCCGCTGTCCTATAACCAGACTAACTAGCTTCGTCTATTGTTTCACTTTGTTGCTAATCTTTAGCACACAGGCAAAGAGGGAGACGAAAAACAACAAGCAAGTTTGTAGCTATGCGCCGATACCTACCTAGCACCTTACTTTCAACTCCAGCCATTATAATCTTACCTGCTTTAGAGAAATCGATTGTGAGCTCTGACGTCACAGGTTCATAGTTGTTTTCTTGTGCCCCATTAGTGGCCTGAGGCGCCGCCGCCGCCACCTCCATCTCCGGCTCTGCATCTGCGGGCCGAGGTGACATCCTAACCGCACCACTCCCACCTGACTCGTCACCACTTGGTATCTGCTCTCCGTTAATAATGTCTGGAGCACAGTTCTGAACACTACTTCGAGGTTTCTTAGAGGCCGGCTCGCTTATTAGATCACAATCGGCTATAACGCCAACAGATTTGTGTTGCGTGTCCGCCATCTTTTAAATACGCATTTAGGGTGCAGGCGACGGTCTTCTTTTTCTTTAAAGTTTTTGCCCGTTGGTAGCAAGCTTGTAGATGTACTACCGCCACCTGCTGGACGGGAGTAACAGATTGATTGGGGGCTGGGTCCTAAATCCTCCCCGGTAAATCATTCTCAGTGATTTTATTCTTCACTCATTCGTTTTTTATACCGCTTTATCCTGTGAAGCTCCATTTAATGTTATACAGACATTTAGTGGACACATTTTGTGTAGAAAGCAGCACAATTTATATGGACAGGCAGCTGCAAGTTCACTCATCACTGAGAGTAATGTCAGTTTAGTTTGAGTTGTTGTTGGAAAATCTACTGTTCAGAGGCAAATATTTATTCACCATCTTTGAATCTTCGGAAATTAAATGAAGAATTAGACCAGAAAGGAAAAGTGAATAATAAATAAGAAGTCCTTATCTTTCTTTCTTTTTAAAATGATGAACATAAATACAACTAACAAGCCATTTGGAATCTTTGAACACACAATAGATGTAAATTTACTATTTCGTCTTAAGGATTCAATACACAAATCAAGAGATTTAAAGACAATAAAGAAAATTAATTAAAGAGGAAATGAAAAAAAAAGAGAGATAGATACAATAACACTACACTGTAATAACCTTATGTGATATCTACTTAAAAAAACATGGTAACAAAATTGCACATATTATTTTTAAGCAGTTTTTTAAGGCTTGATTTATTTTTTTTAGTAGAATTTACTTGAATAAATCATGTAAAAAATCATAAATTATTTAGCCAGATACATGATGATTTTAACAGTGGAATAATCTTTTTTTAATTTAAGCAGATAAAACAAAAGGTACTCATATGTATTAAGGAAAATTACTTAATATAAAAAACATTTTATAATGAAATGAATACATAATGTATTTTGGTGTTAAACATGCTTTTATTTCATGTTTCACTGGTATTAAAATATTAAACACTGTGTAAAATAGTGTATATTTTACGATTTAAGATCTGTAAAAGAGGTTGTAAAACAGTTTGTAACTGACAATATCTATGCCATTGAAATCAACTGTTTAGCATTATATGCTAACATCTTTTCTTGTGGGAATAGTCACATTCTGTACTAAAACCTAGAGAACTTTTACAGTAAAACATTACTAGGTTCATATCTTTGTAACATAGTAAAACACTAATACCCTATCTCACCTCTGTGGTTTGAGTAACGGTGAGATGCGGTGTCAGGCACCGTGAGTCAGCGCGACGTTCCGCTGGCGTTCCGTGAAGTTCTGTAAGATCCACAAGCTTCCGGCAAAAAAATTAAACATGTTTAATTTTTCACACGGAAAGATGGAAACATACTCACAGCGACAAAAACTCACGGTGAATCATAATGAACCGTTCTTATGGTCACCGCGCGAAACCGTATTGGTTTAATCCCAAAACATGTTTCAGTGAACGTGGAGACACAACAACAAACTCAAGTATGCTAATGGCGGACAGGATGTTTTCAGAAATGTTCACAATGTCCGATGATACTTGGAATTCAATTCTTAAACTTGTCAACTCAACTTCCTTATGTGCCGCCACTCTTTATTACAGTTTAAGGTTGTACAAAGGGCTCATCTCTCCAAACTTAAACTCTCCCGTTTTTACCCAGACATTGATCCTTGTTATGAGAACAATATTGAAATACAATCTTGAACCAGACCCTCTGATTGACCCTTTTGGTATCAATGGAGAGGAAGACAAGCATCTAACTCCAGCTAAACAGAGTTTGTTATCTTTTGCGACACTCCTGGCCAGGCGTTCTCTTTTATTCAAGTGGAAGGATGCCACGTCACCCACTCACGCCCAGTGGCTCAGAGATATTATGTCCTGTTTGTCCCTGGAGAAGATTCACTACACAATTCGTTACTCAGACTTTAAATTTCAGCAGGTGTGGGGGCCCTTCCTTCACTTTTTTCATATACATTTATAGTTTGATTCCCTTTTTATTTAATCGTTTGTTTGTTTATTTTCTTTTCCCTTTTTTATTATTATTATTATTATTTATTTATTTATTTTTTGGTATGTAAAACCAAAAAACTTCCAGCTCCAGGTTCTTTTTTTGTTTCTCTCCTTGTTTGTTACACCTGGCGTCTAGTCTTTCCTTATACAGTACAGTACATGTAATTTAAACCTTTACTTAAACCAGCTGAAGCACCAAACGCGGCCTTGAGGCTTCATTTCTACACACCCCTTCTGCTCGGCACATGCTTCGAAACTTTGGTGTCATACAGTAACTAGTGAGTACAACAATACAACAAGAAGAAATCCACCAAGCAAGGGAACAACATGCATACTCCACGCACACAGACCCAAGTCGGAAATTTAACCCTGGAGGTGCAAGATGACCGTGCTAACCACTAATCCACCGGCCACCCCTGCTAAATTCTCATTCAAATTGAATCTCATTCAAATATCTAATCAGAGCATTATACTGTAGGTAGATTTTCCTCGTTGTATTCCCTAATATAGATTCTACCATTGTTTCAATGTTCGTTTTATACAGGGCCACCTTTATTCATGACTAACATTAATAAGGAGTATTAAAAAGAGAAGTAAAAAAGTAAAGAGTAATATTAAATAGTTTGTAAAAACAGTTAAAATGTTAAAAATATTACATGTTAAATTGTTAAACTGGGAGACATACACTGCCTAGCCAAAAAAAAGGTCACCATCTGGATTTAAATAAGTAAATATGCAAGAGGCTTCCATTGGATAGTTACTGCTGTGATTAATAGGTTCAATTAATGTTTTTAAGATGATAAGCTTTAATGTAATCAGTCATGTTATTCTTTCAGGCTGAAGCCCACATACCTGTCTTTCATGCCTGTCTTTCTGTATGGCAGAACTCTCTGTCCAACTTTAATACAAGCCAATACAATTTTGTTAAAATATTATGCAAAGTTATACTGCTTTCATCATCAGCCAAATACACTCTCCGTTTGGTAATTGGAGCATTAATCACAGAGAATTAATCACAGATTAGAAAGTAAAAACAAGTAAATCGAATAAAGAAGTTTTGTCTTAAAGCAAATCCATATTAAAATTAAAAATTCACCACTTCAGTGTTGTTATTTAATTGGTGAAAATATAAAATAATTCCAGTTGAAATATTCAGTTTAGCTTCTGCACTTAATATTTATTGGTAGAGGTATAGCTTATTAGTAGCTTATTTTAAAGTATTGTATCAAATCTGGCACATACCTGTTCAAAACATGTCTTTTATTCAACATTTTGATTTCACTCAGGTGCAGGTTAAACTTCAGGCAGGTACAGTGGTACCCCGGCATACAGAATTAATCCATTCCCGGAGGCGAGTTCTTGATGGCAAAATGTACTATTGTGAAACAAATTTCCCATAAAGATGCAGATAATCTATTCCAGCCACCCAAATATATTAGCAACATTACAATTGTATTCTGGCATACAAAACAATCAAAACACAAAAAAAGATATGTACATGATGCAAGGGCGTAGGTTTGCTCTGGACATTGGTGGGGACCTATGACTCCAACTAATACCCCATCCCCCAATCCCCTGCCCCACCTACCAACCCGCCAACCCCCTGCCCCACTTACCAACCTCCCACCCCAACTACGTCCACTGAATACGTTTTTCTTAATATGGTGCAAAATCACTTTACATTAATACTAGCAATGCTTCGATTGATATTAATCCACTCGAAATGCAATTCATTAAGTTAAATTAAGGAATAGTGTAAAGTTAAAGGAATGTTTAATAACTGACAAAAAGATAGTCTTTAATAAAATAAAAACTATTCTTTATTGAGCCCTAGTGCAAATGAAACATCTCAATCATCTGTATATATATATAAAAGTAGATTACATCTAAACATGAACTACTAGGTAGAGTACCACACAACAGCTCAATGCCTATTGCTCCTATATGAAGGAGACAAAAACATGCCTTCGCCTCTCGTTAACAAAAATAAACTGCTGGCATATTTGTTTGCCATCAATATTGTCCAGGCTGTTCTTTTTTTCTTCTGATAAACACTAAAGATGATATTTTGTAGAATGCTGAAAACCTGTAATCATTGATTTACATAGTATTTGTTTTTCCTGCTACGGAAGTCAATGTTTTCAGCTTTTTTCCCCAATATCTTATTTTGTATTCAACAAAATAAAGAAAATCATTAAAGTTTGGAACCACTTAAGGAGTAAATAGTGAGTAAAGTTTTTTTGGGGGTGAACAATGGCTTTGACCCTAACTCTTCCCCTCTGACTGCACTAGGACCGGACAGCATTGCCACCTGATGAAATAGCATGACAAAAAAGTGAAATGTCAGTTCAAAACTTTTGCCAAAACACTAATGAATCACTTACATCCTCAGCCTATCACGCCTCATAATGCTAAATATTAGTATAATCAACATGTATAATACACGCACACATATTATATGTTATATATATAATCAACATTCAGATTGACCTCCTGTGACCTCGCCTCTTCACCTGAACTACAGCATGGCTGATCTGCTTCTGTCCCCTAATTGAAAAACATTGAGGGATTCCTTATGAGCATGGACAGAGAATGCCTCAGCCTATTATTGGTAACAATGTTAAATCTCAGGACAACTACAGTGGCTTGCAAAAGTATTCGCCCCCCGTGAACTTTTCCACATTTTGTCACATTACAGCCACAAACATGAATCAATTTTATTGGAATTCCACGTGAAAGACCAATACAAAGTGGTGTACACGTGAGAAGTGGAACGAAAATCATACATGATTTCAAACATTTTTTTTTTTACAAATAAATAACTGAAAAGTGGGGTGTGTGTAATTATTCAGCCCCCTTTGGTCTGAGTGCAGTCAGTTGCCCATAGACATTGCCTGATGAGTGCTAATGACTAGAGAGCACCTGTGTGTAATCTACACTCTCTCCATCGCTGTCTGATATACAGCACAGGTGTTTAGGTTCTGTCACCTGACAAAACAGGATAAACACATGCCATTTAAACAGCAATCATTTTATTTCACTTTTTCTGAGTCTTAGTGTGCAAACCTCGAATCAAATCATTAATGTTCGCCAAGTAAGTGAATGCATTTTACAAACTATTTTTCTGAAGTGGATTGTCTATTGGTGTCAACGAAATTCTAGCCATATGGCAATATTAGTATATTAGCTTATCAATTTCTTTCACAATACTGATTTCTGACAAACAGTCATTAGATTAGGAGACTGACAGGGATCATATTTATACTTTTACATTTAGCTGTTTAATCTGCTGTTAGTTTTACGTCCGTATTCACAGACTATATCCTGGCCTGCTGTAATGAATGTGCGTCAAAGGGGTAAAAAAAAAAACATTAACGTTAACTGTTGTCGTTACTTTGATGGATTCACTAGCGAACTTGAAGTGACTTACACTTTTCTTTGGAAATAAAAGCTCCTTATGTCCAGCTTCTTTTTTTTCCATCATGTATGTCTGTCACTCAACACACCTCCTCTCACATGGGGAAAAAATCCACTGCATTTGGCGCTGCTTGTGTCTGAACGCAGCCAGTAGCCTATCACATGATAGCAGGGAAAGGAACAGCCAATCAAAATGTTCATGTGTTTTGGGGGCGGGAGGACTCAAGGAGAGAACGTGATTTATCCCTTTCTGTGTGTCTAGGTTAATGTTGACAGAACGATTAAAAAAAAAGTGGATTAAAGTATTGGTGGGGACATTTCAATGGTCGGAGGATATTGGTGGGGACACATCCCCTCCGTCCACCCTAAATCTACGCCCCTGACATGATGTAAAATATAAAATTACAATGAAATTACAAGAACATTAAATAATCTCTCCATCCATTGCTATAACTAAACAATTGTTATTAAAAGTACAAACTTGTACAAAAGCTCTTCTCAAGACATACAAATAACCGGAAAATATCTCTTTATACACCAATAAACCTAAAACCTTTTGATCCCCCAACACATACAGTACAGTACAGTACTCTCTCTCTCTCTCTCTCTCTCTTTCATTATCGGAAGCTGGCGGACACAGACACGTGCGCGCGCACACCGCAGTGTCATGAGCACGTTGGCTGTCCACAGTCGCAGCTCCGCCTCACGTGCATTTCAGGGTCCGACAGAGAGACAAGAAGCTCCAAGCGGTGGACGTCAAGACCCGTTACAGCTTTACCGAAACGTAAGATTACTGAGTTAGTAATACGATATTATTCCTAAAAACAGGGTAGTTATTTTATTTATTATTATTATTTTTGACAATATTTATAAACCTGGTATTGCTATATTGTAAAACCTGTTAAAGTGAAATGTCTTCGCGTTCATATCAACCTTTACGTGTTTTTATTTGTGTTGTGAAAGAATCATTGCGGCTGTTTCCACACTCATGGAGAAGATATTAAACTGTAAAAGAGGAGAACTGGAAGATTATTACGGCTTGCTGGGGTGTGACGAGGCGTCAACGGTAAGATTTCTGCTTTTGTCACCGCAGCCTAGAAGAAGCGGGAATGTAATTCGGCTCGACTGAATAATTAGTAGATTCTCCACCAAACTCGCCCACCTTGGACTTTTTTCCCCCCACCACCATATTTCATCCGATCAATAAAAGAAAAGTGTTTTGAAAAAAAAAAAAAAAAAAAAGTCAACCTTCAAATAATTATGTTCAGTTCTGCACTCAATACTTGGTCGGGAATCCTTTTGCAGATTCTTGTGTCTTGTGTCTCTCAACTTTCTCTTCACAATATCCCACAGATTCTCTATGGGGTTCAGGTCAGGAGAGTTGGCAGGCCAATTGAGCACAGTAATACCATGGTCAGTAAACCATTTAGCAGTGGTTTTGGCACTGTGAGCAGGTGCCAGGTCGTGCTGAAAAATGAAATCTTCATCTCCATAAAGCTTTTCAGCAGATGGAAGCATGAAGTGCTCCAAAATCTCCTGATAGCTAGCTGCATTGACCCTGCCCTTGATAAAACACAGTGGACCAACACCAGCAGCTGACATGGCACCCCAGACCATCACTGACTGTGGGTACTTGACACTGGACTTCAGGCATTTTGGCATTTCCCTCTCCCCAGTCTTCCTCCAGACTCTGGCACCTTGATTTCCCAATGACATGCAAAATTTGCAACCTGTAGCCCATTTCCTGCACACGCCTGTACACGGTGGCTCTGGATGTTTCTACTCCAGACTCAGTCCACTGCTTCCGCAGGTCCCCCAAGGTCTGGAATCGGTCCTTCTCCACAATCTTCCTCAGGGCCCGGTCACCTCTTCTCGTTGTGCAGCGTTTTCTGCCACACTTTTTCCTTCCCACAGACTTCCCACTGAGGTGCCTTGATACAGCACTCTGGGAACAGCCTATTCGTTCAGAAATGTCTTTCTGTGTCTTACCCTCTTGCTTGAGGGTGTCAATGATGGCCTTCTGGACAGCAGTCAGGTCGGCAGTCTTACCCATGATTGCGGTTTTGAGTAATGAACCAGGCTGGGAGTTTTTAAAAGCCTCAGGAATCTTTTGCAGGTGTTTAGAGTTAATTAGTTGATTCAGATGATTAGGTTAATAGCTCGTTTAGAGAACCTTTTCATGATATGCTAATTTTTTGAGATAGGGATTTTGGGTTTTCATGAGCTGTATGCCACAATCATCAATATTAAAACAATAAAAGGCTTGAACTACTTCAGTTTGTGTGTAATGAATCTAAAATATATGAAAGTCTAATGTTTATCAGTACATTACAGAAAATAATGAACTTTATCACAATATGCTAATTTTTTGAGAAGGACCTGTACATCAGTGCTACAGACAGCATGTCGCTAGGCCATTTAACGGGGGCTTTACAGTTGTACTCAGCCCCCCTAAAAATTCTCCATAAACTTCACACAAATTGCTGGTCCCCATCATCGTCCCCTTTAAATTTGATATGAAAGTGTCGGCAGACTTCAGCTCCTTCAGCTCCTCCCCGTCTTTCAGCGGGTCTTCAGTTCACCATCACAGAGGCAGGATTAAGCCAAGGTGTGTGTGTTCCGATAAATTGTTCTATCTGCATCAGTGCAGTCCTTTCTCATAAATACAGTTTACAAAATGTCATGAGGGATTAATCAGTTACATCTTCACTGTGTTCACCCTCATCACACCAGCTGTTTCCTCTAATGAACATGAAGCCCTTAATACAGACTGTATGACCCTATAGTCTACTTTATACATCAATCATGCTGTTACTGTTTTAATTGGAAAAACTAACTCTATATAAAACATTACACAGTGCATATGGCATTAACTACCATAGAGTTATGCAGATAAATTATTAAAAATAGTGACAGACAGCATTCAGTGCCTCGTTTAACTGTATAGCAGTGTGATTTACAGAGATAGAAAATATTTATATATTTATTTATATATTTATTCCATTGTCCAGCCTCATAGGTGTGTTGTTTATATTGCTAATTAATGTTTAAAGTTTAAAGTTATATGCTGTTTTCTGGTTATATTTTTTGATTGTACCTGTACATAGAAAAAGGTTTATACGGTAAACAGCGTGTGTGATCAAGAAGACTCATTTGCATACTGATTCTGTGTTAAACATCTATGGGGCTGAGCCCCCCTTACCTGAAAATCCTAGCCCTCCTTACCTCAATCCGCATGGGACTGAACTCGAATCTCTCGAGTTCAGTCCCATGCGGATTTTCAGGTGATTTTTTTATGATGAAAAGATTTTATGATGAAGGCCTAATATGAGCTTCCCCTGTTTCAAAAGCTATCAGCCGCCACTGGTATATGTGCATGTGTGTGATGTTTGTGTGTGTGTGTGCGTGTGAGATGTTTGTGTGTCTGAGTGTTAACATTTGTGATGTGTATGCATGTACAATAGGCCAAAGATGCTGGAAAAAAAAGCATCAGACTATGATGTTACTCAATATAATGCCACACAGAAAGTTATTAATAATTTTTCAGTGTAAGTTTAAGACATTATCATGGCTGACCCATTTGAGATATCAAAAATTTGGTTTCCTATTAGAAGACGGCTATGTGAAGTCAAGCTATCAGCAAGAAGCCCCCGCAAAGTCCCATTGTTGAAAAAAAGACGTGTGCTGAAGAGGTTACAGTTTGCAAACGAACACATTGACTGGCCTAAAGAGAAAAGGTCCAATATTTTGTGGATTGATGAAAGCAAGATTGTTTTTTTTGGTTTAGATGCCGCAGACAGTTTGTCAGGCCCCCAAACACTGAATTCAAACCACAGTACACTGTGAAGACAGTTAAGCATGGAGGCACAAGCATCATGATATGGAGATGCTTCTCGTACTATCCCTGAAATGTGATAAACAGGCCCATCAGAATACTTAAAGAGGTCGTGTTGCCTTACGCCGAAGAGGAAATGCCCTTGAAATGTGTGTTTCAACAAGACAACGACCCCAAACACACCAGTAAGTGAGCAGCATCTTGGTTCCAGACCAACAAGATTGACGTTATGGAGTAGCCAGCCCAATCTTAATCCCGTGGTGTGAAAAGTGTGAATCTAAAAGTGTGAGGCGCGCCCCACTAGTGGGGAATACAGACATGACAGGTGGGGCGCAATGAACGGGAGGAAATTAGTGGAAAATTTTAGAAAAGTACCTATTCTAATTCATGCTTTTCTTTATTGACAATGAAGAGCGTACTCTCAACTAAACAACCACACACAAAGAAATGGATCATGAATACAAGTAAATTAAAATAACATCAGTTGGGGGCCGGGAGAAAAAGTGGAACCATAGTGCAACAATAACGGTTTAACGTCGGTATGTTAATTGCAGAGGAACAAAATAAGGAAACTTTCGGTATTACATATGTAATTATCATTCATTCCCATCTGTATGCTGATGTTTCTGTATTTTTGTTAAAAATTAATATTTTATCAGTCAGTACTAGTCTGGCATTTCTAGTTTCCAGTGTGGCAACAAAGTTACTTTTTGATCCTTCAGGCGCTGAACAGAAGGTAAGAACCATATCGTTCTACGCTTTTTGGTGCGGCATTTGCGATGATCCCTAAATCATTGTTGCGCTATAGAGAATAACGATGTTTAAGTTTTCAAACATGTATAATTTAGGTGCTTAATCGAGAAAAAAGGCGGGTTTAGCTTAAAGACAATGCAGAGAGGAAATGTATGTGGGTATCTTATTCACGGGTTTATTTACACAGCTATTGAAGCTGGAGATGCGAATATGCGGATATAAAACTAACTTTACCGCAGACACAAACCGGGTTAGTAGCGTACATAGTGGGCATAATAATATCAATGGATTGCCGAAAAGAGAATATGATGAAGCCTATGTTGCGCTTTGATTCATGGTGGTGATGGTGGGGGCAGAGGAGAGGACCATGTGTGTTTTGTGTCTTATACCGCTGGCAGCAGACCGCATGAGACCCAACAAATTAGAAAGACACTTAGAAACAACACACTCCAGTCATGTGAATAAGCCACTCGACTTCTTTGAAAGAAAGCTGGCAGAATACAGACAGCAGGAGAATCGCATGGTAACATCTGAATCAGTGGACAGCAAAGCACAAATGGCTTCATTCAAAGTTGCATACAGAATTGGCCAGTGCAAAAAAACTACAAACGATTGCTGAGCAGCTAATAAACATGGGGTCAATTATACGAAGTAAGCCTTTTATAACAATTGCACGTGTATTTTATCTGTTTTGAACTTGGTGTTGTTTGATATTATTGGTTTAGACATTGATATTTCAATAAACAGTAAACTTGGCCGATTTTGTTATCATTTTGTTGACAAGTGGGGCTTGAAAATTCGTCCACCCCCTTAAGTGGGGAATGACAGTTTGAGAACCACTGCATTAATCCAATAGAAAACTTGTGGCCTGACATTAAAAATGCTGTTTCTGAGGCAAAACCAAGAAATGCAGAGAAATTGTGGCGTGTAGTATAATTATCACAGATGTGAAGCAGTTATTAGAAACCTGGTTATACAACTAAATATTAGTTCAGAGATGCACAACAAAGATTAAACTTGAAGCATTTTTGTTTAAACGTTTTAAATTTTAAATTAATCACTTTGTAAAGATGAGTAACACTACTATTTTATTATATATATGCATTTATGTGATTTAAATTTAAAGTTATTATATGGATATGGAGCTTTACTCACTTTTTTCAACTCACTGCTATTATTTTGAACTCGTTTGAACCTGGGACCTTCCGAATCATAGTTCAATGCCTTAACCACTGAGCTACTCCTGACCCACACCTGCCAGTGGGTGTGCCAATGGTACAGTGGTGTTCAAAATAATAGTAGTGAGTTGAAAAAAGTGAGTAAAGCTCCATATTTTTGTCAACAAGTTTATGGTCCTGAGTTTATTACCCCCTAGTGGAAGAATAGAATCTTGCCCCCTGCAAGTCATGGAATCATAAAAGTGAATGTCAGATATAAGCTATTTTGTGTTGGAGGACATCCTACCCCTTAATAGCTAGTGTTACCCCCTTTGGCTGAAATAACTGCAGTCTCGGACATCGGTCTGAGGAAGTTTTCCCCACTCCTCAATGCAGAATTCTTTCAGCTGTGAGATGTTTGCTGGGTTTCTTGCATGTCCACCCCGTTTCAAGTCACCTCATAGCATCTCAATGGGATTAAGATCTGGGCTTTGACTCTGCCATTCCAGGGCTCTCTATTTCTTCATTTTCAGCCAGTCCTTGGTTGATTTACTGGTATGTTTTGGGTCATTGTCATGTTGCATGGTCCAGTTCAGCTTAAATTTTCCGATAGATGGTCTCACATGTTCCTCAAGCACTGTTTGATACACAGTAGAATTTATGGTGGATTCTATGATGGTTAGCTGACCAGGTCCTGCAGCAAAGCAGCCCCAAACCATCACACTTCCACCTCCATGCTTCACAGTTGGTATGAGGTTCTTTTCCTGGAAGGCTGTCTTTGGTTTATGCCAAACCTGTCATCGTTCTGGTGTCCAAATAATTCAATTTTGGACTCATCTGTCCAAAGAACATTATTCCAGAAGTCCTGATCTTTGTCAACATCCTCTCTGGCAAACTTCAGGCTGGCCTTGATGTTTCTCTTAGCGAGCAAAGGTTTCCTCCTTGCACACCTCCCATGGAAGTTAAACTTGAGCAGTGTCTTTCTAATTGTAGAGGCATGCACTTTCACATCAACAGTAGCCAGAGCCTGCTGTAGGTCTCATGATGACATTTTAGAGTTTTTGGTGACCTCTTTTAGCATCTTGCAGTCTGCTCTTGGGGTGAACTTCCTGGGATGACCAGACCGTACCATGTTGGCATTTGTTTTAAAAGCCCTCCACTTGTAGACTATTTTCTGGGCAGTGGAATGGCTGATTGATTTTAAAATCTTTTGATATCTTTTTAAGTCCCTTACCAGAGTCATAGGCTGCTATATTTCTTTTTCTGAATGTCTCAGGGAGCTCTTTTGCTCTCACCATGGTGCTCAATTTCACTTCAACAATAAGTAGCACACTAATATAAATGTCTGAGGTGTAAATAGGGCAAGCCTCATTCAAAATGCTGAGTAATGATCTACTAATCATGTGCACCTGGTGTGATCCACCTGTGTGTGTGTGATTTGAGCCATTTTAAGTGGGAATAAATGGGAGGGTGTCCTAACTTTTTCTTCAGTTCAAAAATGTAATTTTGAAGAATTACATTTACAGAAGATCTTGAAAAGTCCTTTCTTCAGTTTTAATTGTTTTGTTATATATTATATATATAATATATATTATATTACTTTAATCTGTCAGTATTGTTAACATTGAGATTAAATATCCATATATTAAGAAATGTTACAAAATACTCAGGCTTTCATAGGGTGTCGTAATTATTTCACATGACTATGTACTATAGGCCTATATTTAATGCTGCCTAGTGACCCATAGAATAACTCTTAAAATATACAGCACATGACAAAGACATTTTCAACATTACTATGTTGCAGTGGAGCATGACCTGCAAGTTTGTGTAAAGTCTCGGCCCATAGCAACACTTATACATATACACATATACATGCCATATACAAGTTACATTTTCTTTAGATTTTAACTGTGCTGAGTGAGTGAGACCATTGTAAATATATTTGCCCTCTTTTTGTCCATTGAACGTCTAACTGCAGACTGTGACTGATTTAATGTAACTTGTTGCTTGACGAAGCAAAGACAATGTTTATATGGACCTAAGACCTGGGGCCTGTTTCAGAAAGGAGGTTAAGTGAAAACTCTGAGTTTGGTAACCCTGAGATAAGAGAAAGAGATAAGAGTTTTCCGTTTCAAAAAGGCAGGTTTGTCAAACCCAAGAAAGCAGGGTAACTCAAGTCTGTTTCTGAAAGAGAGGTAACTATTACTCAGAGTCAGTTACCGTGGCAACTTACTCTGTGAACCTAACCTGGTCAGGAGCAGGTTTTATTCTCTGAACTCTGAGTTTCTGTCGGTCTCCTCCCCTTTTTTAAAGACGCAGCGGTATTTCTCGCCGTATCCTTAGTCATTCATTGCCCACATTTCGGACACAAACAGAGAAGACAGTTAGGAGAACGGCTTGTCCTTTTTTGGAAGATCCCATAGATGAGGAGGCTGCATTAATTCAAAGAGAATTACATTTACGTCGGGCAAGGATTTTTTTTGTCTTTTCCCCGTACATTTTTGTTTGAGCGTTACCATTTTTCATTGCTATCAATTACATATATCCATAATCTAATCCGTCCTTACATCACTAATATCCCCCATCGTGGCCGTGCTCTTACATCCCAGCAGATACTACTGTACAACCCCTGGCAAAAAGTATGGAATCACCCTCTCAGAAGATGTTCATTCAAATGTTTAATTGTGTAGAAAAAAACAAGCACATACATGCCACAAAACTATTTTCACTCAACAATCCAAACTTCTGGCAGTATAAAACACTTAAAAAAAAAAACAAAGAAATATAACTATAGTTAATAACAACTGTTTTAACAACTCAAACAGAGGAAAAAAATATGGAATCACCAAATAAAAACACTACTTGTACTTTGTTGCACCACCTCTGGCTTTTATAACAGCTTGAATTCTCTGAGGCCTGGATTTAACTAATGTCCAACAGTAGACTTCATCAGTCTGTCTCCAGCTTTGTCTTATTGCAGTTGCCAGATCAGCTTTGCAGGTTGGAGCCTCGTCCTGGACCATTTTCTTTCATTTCCACCACAGATTTTCAATTGGATTAAGGTCCGGACTATTTGCAGGCCATGCCATTGACATTATATGTCTTTCCTGTAGGAATGTTTTCACAGATTTTGCCCTATGGCACGATGCATTATCATCCTGAAAAATGATGCTACCATCACCAAACATCCTTTCAATTGATGGAATAAGAAAAGTGTCCAAAATCTCAACATAAACTTGTGCATTTATAGAAGATGTAATGACTGTCATGTCTCCCATACCTTTACCTGACATACAACCCCATATCAATAATGATTGTGGAAATTTGCATATTTTCTTCAGGCAGTTGTCTTTATAAATTTCATTGGAACGGCACCAAACAAAAGTTCCAGCATCATCACCCTGCGCAATGCAGATTCGTGATTCATCACTGACTCTAACTCTCATCCAGTCATCCGCAGTCCAAGATTGTCTTTCTTTAGCCCACTGAACCCTTGTTTTTTTCTGTTTAGATGTTAATGATGGTTTTCTTTTGGCTTTTCTGTATGTAAATCCCATTTCTTTTAGGCGATTTCTTACTGTCCGCTCACAGACATTGACTCCACTTTCTGCCCATTTGTTCCTCATTTGTTTTGTTGTGCATTTTCTGTTTTCAAGTCATACTGCTTTAAGTTTTCTGTCTTGGCGCTTTGATGTCTTTCTTGGTCTACCAGTACGCTTCCCTTTTACAACCTTTCCATTTGATTTGTACTTGGTCCAGATTTTAGACACAGCTGACTGGGAACAACCAACATCTTTTACAACATTCCATGAAGATTTACCTTCTTCAAGAAGTTTGATAATTCTCTCCTTTGTTTCAACTGACATCTCTCGTGTTGGAGCTATGAGTTATGTCAATCATCTTGGTTCAACACATCCCTAATGTGTGCAAGCACTCTTTTTTAACTGTAGACTAATTAGCAGTTGTAATCAGATACAGGTATTTGTTTTAGAAATGCAAAGTGCATGGTGATTCCATATTTTTTTCCTCTGTTTGAGTTGTCAAAACAGTTGTCGTTGACTATAGTTATCTTTCTTTCTTTGTTTTTTTTTTTTTTAAGTGTTTTACACTGACCACCACCACAAAAAATTAAATAAATGAAATGAAATAAACACAAGTCACAACACTTTATTTGGTCTTCTTTATTTCATAAAAATTAAAACGTCACACATTACTTATTATCTATTATACTGAAATATTTAAATACTGTAAATGTAAACTTGCGCATTAACTTGAGCAGCTATGTTTTCCCCCACGCTACCTGTCTCTGTTTTGCCGATGCAGTGGTGTTACTTTTTTTTTTTTTTTTTTTTTTTAAATATGTGCTGTAAAAATTTGCCGTAAGTTTGCATGAGCATATCAAGTTTAGCTGGGGAAAAATGCAGATCTCTTTTTTTCTGCTGTTGCCATGGTGACTCGTAATATCTGCACTCCATTGATAATGGCTTTTTAGAGTCGCGGTGTACACGCTTAACTCTGACTTAGTCCACTCAGAGTTGATTGAACTTACTCAGATCAGCTGTTCTGAAACCGAAAACTCTGAGTTTTTAATCTCTGGGTCAATCAACTCAGTCACTCTGAGTCCGAGTTGTTTGAACCTCCTTTCTGAAACAGGCCCCTGGACCATCAAAACACAACACAAGTGAATTGTCTAGTTTTTTAAACTGTCAGAGTCAGAATTCACAGACTATGCTGACAATGTGTTTGCTAGGACTCCTATTTAGTGGAGGATAACTTTGTGCTCAATTTCAAACAAGGTTAAAGAAATGTACATTTGGAGCACTGAGCATAGAGAGATAGTTGCATTGCATTAAATGCCTAGTCTTCATTAGCCTGTACAGTTCATAGACATGTGCAAATATTAATCTTGCCAAAAACAAATCATATAAATTTATACTAGATGATTTTTTTTGTATCAGTGAACATGGCTGATAAGCAGAATGTTTATAGTCTGTTGTTTTCTGTATCCATTAGATTGAACAAATTATGGTGGAGTATAAAATAAGAGCTCTGTCTTGTCACCCTGACAAACATCCAGAAAATCCTAAAGCAGGTAAGCTCAAGAAAATGTAATCTAGCCTACTATTCCTGCTAGCAGAAATGGTGTACAGTTATATAAGTAAATTGCCTAGTATGATGAACAAAGATTGTTTATTTGCATGTGTAAAAGTGATGTGCAGGTGATTAAAAAAGACTAAAGATTGTATTGCATTACTTAAATTCTTTTGTGCAGTACAAGACTTTCAAATGTTGCAACAGGCAAAAGAAATTCTCACAGATGAGACCAAAAGGAGACAATATGATTACTGGTTGAGAAGTAGCATCACAGTACCTTTCAGTGAATGGCAGGGCTTGACTGACTCAGTTAAAATTGTAAGTGACAATTTTTAACAGGACATTGTGCCTTGCCTTGATTTTTAAGTTTAACTTTTTTATAATGAAATACACAAACAGTTATACGGTATAACAGACAGATTAAATATATACATGCCTGTTTAAAATAAATACATGGTATTTGTTGGCTGTTGTGTTTTATGTATATAAATGTTTAGTCAATGCACTGGGCCCTTAAAAGCAAAAAGAAGTCGATGCTAAAAGCAGCAGAAGACGCACCTGAATTCCACGCTGGTCAGTTGGAAACTCAAGTGCCAATAGAAGGGATACCAACTGATGAAGATCCTTTTTCAAGTAATTTTAATACACAATATTGTCCTAATGTTATCAGTTTAAAATATGTTAGTATCATGGTACTAAATGTCCACTGTCTTTTAACGTTACTGATCATTTTGATCTTATTTTTCCCTTAGGTGGTTACTGGCGTCACAAATTTCGCTGTACAGGTGATCCTCCTTCAGGCCTCTTGAAAAGGTTTAGAAATTACCAATTATAATAATCAATTATTGTGAGTTCACACTGCAGATTACTACAGGATGTTGAGTCAGGATTATGGAAAATGCACAAGTTTGCTGTTTAGTTTATGTGTTGGAATTTTGGCCTGGTAACTTACATTGTAAAAATGTAAAAATATACATTTTTACAATGTAATGTACAAAGTACTTTAATCTTTAAAGTAATATAATTTATTGTGATGAACCACAAGCTTGCTATGATTTGTTAGATATATTTCATTTAAATTTTTAGCTGAGCCATAATCTCAAGTTATTTTGGTAATTATGTCTGTAGCATAATTGAGTGAGTTGTCCCAAAGTAGCACTGCTTGTGGTGAACCAACTAATCGCTGATGTTTAATTTACTTTTACTGGTTGCTTGGGATTCATGATCAGAATTTCCTTCCCACACCTCTTCAGTGGGGTTGCCTACCAAGTGGAAAAGAAAATGATCTAGAAAAATATATTATAAATATATTATTTATGTCTCCTGACATAAATACGAGGTCTGCATGAAATCAAATTAGGACTAAAGATTTTTTTCTAGAGAAAAAAAAAAGTGACAAGAAATATGTCATCTTGTCACTTTTTTTTTTCTCTAGAAAAAAAAAATCTTTAGTTAGCCTCATTTTAAATTTCAAATGAGCTCTCATCAAGTTCTAAAATAATTCTCAAGTTTTGTACTTTTTTCACCTCAGGTAGAGAAATCGGAGAGCTCTCTATATGAGCTCAATTTATTCTCATTCCACCCTCATTAATGTACAGTATCTAATGCTGAGCTCAGAAAGAATATATAAAAGCTCTCTCATTGAGACACAAGCAGGAAGTATTTCTTGGGTGTAATCAAGATAGTTGCGACCTGAATTGGTCAAAACTACTGCTGGTGATTCTTGCATTGTATCATCTGATTTTGCCAGATGAGGAAAGACCTATGCTCCCGAAGTACTGATTTCCACTATATAGCCCAAAGTATTTACTCACCCATTGAATTCAGTTGTTCCAATCACTTCCATGGTTACAAGTGTATAAAAAATAAAATAAATAAAGCACCTTGGCATGCAGACCGCTTCTACACACATTTGTGAATGGGTCACTCTCAGGACCTCAGTGAATTCCAGCATGGTACTGTAATAGGATGGCACCCGTGCGATAAGTCCAAAAATTCCTCGCTACTAAATGTTCCACAGTCAACTGTTAGAGGTCACCAACTGTCTGCAGAGTCAATAGCCACAGACCTCCAAATTTCATGTGGCCTTCACATAAGTTTGGTATGGAAAAACTTGACTGGACTGCAGAGAGTCCTGACCTCAACCGGATAGAACACCTTAGGGATGAATTAGAGTGGAGGCTTTCCCAGCCTGCATCAGTGTCTGACCTGACAAATGTGCTTCTGGAAGAATAGTCAAAAATCCCCATAAACACACTCCCACCCCATGCTCTTTATATCCATGTGACACTATGTTGTGATATTGGAGAATACAAATAAAATTAATGTGGTAAAATATTTTTATTGTAGTGCCAACTTGCTATCGGCTTGTTTTTCTCATTCAAAGTATTGCCAGTTAAACCCAGACATGAAATTTGATCTACTGTAGTTGAACTGTAGTCTAGTGGTCAAGATTGTCATGTATTTTAATACGTGTGTACTTGTACTTAGTTTTTCCTTGCCACTGTCTGAACATTTGATTCATACACATTCACATTCCATACAAACTTAAATAATTCTCTTGATTGTGTAAAGCTGTTTTGAGACAATGTCAATTGTTAAAAGCGCTATACAAATAAAACTGAATTGAATTGAATTGAACTTATACCATAGACTCATTGCTTGAGTGTCTCGTAGATATTGCTTCTTTGTAGTCCTTATAATAGAGCGGTCCAAAATTCGTTTTTGGGTTACTTTGAGGGCCTGCAGTGTCTCTGAGAGCCAGATGTGTAACATTGAATGTTCTTTAGGCTTCAGCCCAGAGAGCCAGTATTATACCAGGACCAAAGTAATATTCCTGTTTAACACACTTTGTTGCACCTGTAACCTGTATGTAGGGTTGCACAGAACCTGGAGCTTATCCCAGGAAACTTGAGGCAATCCAATGTATCTGTTTTGCTTCATCCTGATTTATAAACTGCTGGATTCCTTTTTGTCTTTGTAGACTCAAGAAAACTTGTAGAATCTAATTAATCTGAGTATAGTGGTGTTTGATGCTGCTGAACCAAACCCATTTGTGATCACCTGAATGTTCAGCTCTAAACATTTAATCAGAAAAGTCTAAATGAGATTTAAAATCTTTTCTACTAGTGCATGGCAAAATTCTTGATTAATGAATTAACAATGTGCTGATCACTTAGCACTAGCATATTCTAAAATAGTTCCCAGCACTTAATGATAATGATAACTTTACAATGTTGTCTACAATCTAACTCCTTCCACATACAAAAAAAAAGAGTGAGGGTGTAGGCACTGGGCTGAAGTTAACTGAGCTGCTACTTCCTAGCAGCAATTCAATTTTAAATGGCTGGATGACCCATGACAGGTCCTGCCTGACCTATGCTTGGAACAAGATGCAGTGAATGTAGCCCCGTCTCCTTAAATCTACTTTGCAGGAGAGATAGTTGCAATGCTGTATGTTTCTGGCAGAGTGATCACTTCCGTTAATTGCAGTGTCAGGGTCTGAGTAACAATTTATTTATGATATAATGTTAAAGCCCTTGATACAGCTTGCCACTGGAAGTTATTTCATTGTCTACATGTCTTCATCATTAAATCAAGGTTGTCATCTTGAACCCTTCTGTGTTCTCTTTCAATCTTTCATGCTTCCAAATTCAACCTCACACAAATTAAACAAAAACATATTTTTCCTTCACTTCAGAACGAAGTTTTTATAAACCATGCTAGAATAGGTTTTTATGAACAGGCATTTGTTCAGATTCAGATATATTAGAATATATCCGTGTGTTCATCTGTATTTATGAAAACACTGATATATCGGAAGAGTGGAAGTGTGAAGGGTCACTTCGGCCCCATCAACTGTGTGATGTTCCACCCAGACGGCAAAAGTTACAGCAGTTTGACGTAAAAAAAACAAAAAAAACAAGGGAAATGTAGAATTATTTATTCATTCATTCATTCATCTTCTATACCGCTTTATCCTGTGTTCAGGGTCGCGGGGGACCTGGAGCCTATCCCAGGAGGCTTAGGGCACAAGGCGGGGTACACCATGGACAGGGTGCCAATCCATCGCAGGGCACACACTCATTCACACACTACGGTCAATTTGGGAACACCAATTAGCTTAACCTGCATGTCTTTGGACTGTGGGAGGAAACCGGAGTACCCGGAGGAAACCCACCAAGCACGGGGAGAACATGCAAACTCCATGCACACAGAGACGGGAATCGAGCCTGGCCGGGGAATCGAACCCAGACCCTGGAGGTGCAAGGCGACAGTGCTAACCACTACACCACCGTGCCGCCTTAGAATTATTTAATTATTTAATAAAAATTATTATTTGCTTTTGAGATGTGGATGTGTAAAGCATTTATTAGGGACAGAAAAGCAATGCAGTTAAGGGACAGGTCAAATCTCCCAATCTCTTTAGTGTGTTAAGACTGGATTAAGTTAAGACTGACCTGGATGGCTGCCCACCTCGAAGATGTCCACAACCTACTGCTCCTGACTGCCCTCAACCCCATCATACAGCTTCATGTAGAAACACCAGTCCTGACCTCACCCGTGGCATCATATATCAGAGAAACAGAAGATGACGAACACACATAGCTTGTCCTATAGAAACTGTGTCTGTTCCCCGAATACTGAGAAAAAAGAATAAATTTGTTAAATTTGCCCGAAACAATCTGATAACCATAAAACCAGAAAAAGGCAAAATAAGTAGTCAAAATCCACCTCTAACGTTTGGACTACTCAACATTAGATCCCTTGCGCCTAAAGCACTTATTGTTAATGAAATTATCTCAGATTATTGCCTTGACGCACTCTGTCTCACTGAAACCTGGCTTAAACCAAATTAATATTTTGGTCTGAATGAGTCTACTCCGTCAGGATATTTCTATAAGCACGAGCCCCGTCTAATTGGTCGCGGTGGTGGTGTCGCCACTATCTACAATGATGTACTTACTGTTACCCAGAAAATAAGGCCCAGGTTTAATTCATTTGAAGTGCTTATCATTAATGTTGCACTAAATGAAATACGTAATAAACCCTTGCTATATTTTACCCTGGCCACCGTGTACAGACCCCCGGGGCCATATGGCGATTTTCTTAAAGAATTTGGACATCTGCTATCAGACCTATTGGTTAACTCTGACAAAGTGTTGAGAGTAGGAGACTTTAACATTCATGTAGATGATGCTAACGACGCTTTAGCACTCACATTTATGGATTTACTAAATTCCTTTGGGGTTAAGCAAAATATAATTGGAGCAACTCACCGCTTTAATAATACGCTAGATTTAATTATATCCCATGGTATAGATGTCTCTAATATAGAGATCATACCTCAAAGTGATGATATCACAGATCATCACCTCCTGACATATACTCTACCCGTAGAACAGATTAGCTGTGTCTCCCCACGTTATCAATCTGTTAGAAATATGAATCCCACTACTAAAGACAGATTCACAAGTAATCTGCCGGATCTGTCCCAATTTCTTATTAGACCCCTAAATGCAGATGATCTAGATGAAGTGACTAGCAGCATGGGCACTATTTTTACCAGTACATTAGACACTGTTGCTCCCATCAGATTAAAAAAAGTCAGAGATAAAACATTTGCACCGTGGTACAACAGTCATACTCACGCCCTAAAGAGAGCAACCCGTAACCTCGAGCGAAAATGGAGGAAAACTAAATTAGAAGTTTTTCGAATTGCGTATAAAGACAGTATGTGCAGCTATAGACAGGCTCTAAAAACTGCTAGGACCGAGCATCTTAGCCAACTGATAGCAAGAAACCAAAACAATCCCAGATTCTTATTTAGTACAGTGGCTCGCCTAACAAAACCTAAGAGAGTATCCCATCACAGTTTAGAAGTGAAGACTTTATGGACTTCTTTAATGAAAAAATCAATAATATCAGGAAGAAAATAATGGAGGTCCAACCTCTAATAGTATCTCACGATCCAGTTCAGCCTATAGCTTCACATTTAGATTTTCACTGCTTTACAGGTATAGGACAGGAAGAGCTGTATAAACTCATCACCTCGGCTAAATCAACAACGTGCCTGTTAGACCCAATCCCAACCAGATTTTTAAAAGAAGTGATGCTTACGGTTGGAGAGCCACTCCTAAACATTATTAATTCTTCATTACATCTAGGTCACGTCCCTAAACCTTTCAAGTTAGCAGTTATTAAGCCGCTTCTTAAAAAATCTAATTTGGACGCGAATGAAATAAAAAATTACAGACCGATTTCAAACCTCCCGTTCATATCAAAAATACTAGAAAAAGTAGTATCAGCTCAAATTTGCACATTCTTGCAGGATAACAACATCCTTGAAGATTTTCAGTCAGGTTTCAGGCCCCATCATAGCACAGAAACTGCACTAGTTAAGATTACAAATGACTTGTTTTTAGCTTCAGACCAAGGCTGCATCTCATTGCTAGTCCTGCTTGATCTTAGTGCTGCATTCGACACTATAGATCATAATATTCTCATAGATCGCTTACAAAATTATATAGGTATTCAGGGACAGGCATTAAAATGGTTTAGATCTTACCTGTCTGATCGCTACCATTTTGTAGATCTAAATGGAGAACCGTCTGGTGTAATGCCAGTGAAATATGGGGTCCCACAAGGGTCAGTTTTAGGACCTCTGTTGTTCTCAATATACATGCTTCCCTTGGGTAACATCATTAGAAGACATAGGATTAGTTTCCATTGTTATGCTGATGATACCCAATTATATATCTCAACTAAACCAGACGAAATACCTAAGTTGTCTAGATTAACTGAGTGTGTCCAGGACATAAAAGATTGGATGACCAATAACTTTCTTTTATTAAATTCAGATAAGACAGAGATATTACTTATTGGCCCAAAAACCAGCACACAACAGCTTTCACAATTCAGCTTGCGCTTAGAAGGATGTACTGTTATTACCAGCTCAGCAGTAAAAGATCTGGGAGTAATATTAAACAGTAACTTGTCTTTTGAAAATCACATTTCAAATATCACAAAAACAGCCTTTTTCCATCTTCGAAATATTGCTAAACTTAGGAACATCTTATCCGTATCTGATGCAGAAAAACTAGTTCATGCATTCATGACCTCCAGACTGGACTATTGTAATGCATTACTAGGTGGTTGTCCTGCATCCTCAATAAACAAGCTTCAGTTAATCCAAAATGCAGCTGCCAGGGTTCTCACTAGATCCAGAAAATATGATCATATAACCCCAATATTATCATCCCTGCACTGGCTACCTGTTCAGTTTAGAATAAATTACAAAATAGTATTACTTACATACAAGGCCTTAAATGGTTTAGCTCCCACATACCTAACCAGTCTTCTGATACGCTACAATCCACCACGCGCCTTAAGATCACAAAACTCCGGACTTCTGGTAGTTCCCAGAATTTCAAAATCTACAAAAGGGGGTAGGGCTTTTTCATATTTAGCTCCAAAGCTTTGGAATAGCCTTCCAGACAGTGTTCGGGGAGCAGACACGGTATCTCAGTTCAAAAGTAGACTCAAGACGCATCTTTTTAATCTGGCATACACATAACTCATCCCAGTACTCATACTCCAGTACACCTATACCGAATGGCAACTACGCTAATTCTCCCCATCTGTTCTGTATTTCTCTACCCATCCCGAGGCATCGGGAGATTTTGCCAGCTTCAGTAGACAAAGGCCGACCCTGCGAGGTTCCTGAGGCATCCAGAGAAGGAGCAGCTCCAGCTGGATTCAGCTTTATGATGGTTGGAGCTACACATGCTGCTCCTGTGCTTCCAGTGATCCAGACCTCATCTGCCCTCTGCACCTACTGACTCGTCCCTATGCTGAACTGGTCTTCATGTCAATTTAAATAATTTCTGTCATATTGAATTTTCACCTGCACAACACACAAGATGTTATATCATTTCTATCTGTTGTCGCCCAAATGAGGATGGGTTCCCTGTTGAGTCTGGTTCCTCTCAAGGTTTCTTCCTAATGCCATCTCAGGGAGTTTTTCCTTGCCACCCTTGGCTTGCTCATCAGAGAAATTTCATTCATTCGTCTCATTATTATCTGCACATTTTTCTCACACATCCACACTTCCAATTATTTTCTTTTCTATAATTATTATTATTATTTGTTTTTATTTATTTATTTTCTATTATAATTTTATTTATTTATTTATTTATTTATTTATTTTTTTAAATTTCTTTAATTTTTGTGAAGCTGCTTTGAGACAATGACCATTGTTAAAAGCGCTATATAAATAAAATTGAATTGAATTGAATTGAATTGAAAGTTTATATCATAGGCTTGGTGCTTTTCAACTGCACTATGTTGACAGATTTAATCAGATGTTTACAAGACAACATTGGGAGACAAGAAAGAAGGCAGTGCTGACATAACCTCCTGGCGAAAGGCTACAGTCACCCTACAGAGTGACAAGAAGTGCCAACAGCTTCTCTGGCAGTTGCTGAAACTGCTCCAGAGGATCTGGAAGAAAGGCGCCGTCCAGCAAGACATTTGACAAGAAGAGGACACTGCCCAAGCATGAGAGCTTAAGATAGACCTAAAGAGAAGGCTCCAGCTCTTCTGCCTTTGGCTGTCAGACATGGTTGTACCCAGTTAAGGAAGGATGCTGCGTCTTCACAGCTCAATCAGCCTGGAAGCTGATGAGAAGGCAGGGCGAAGACTTCTGGGGAGGCAGGAGAGAAAGCTGAGTGAGTGAGTAGTGGCTGGCCACCACTGCTAATCCGCCAACAGAATGATTGGTAACCATCTGATGACACAACCTCTTTGCTAAAGGCAAAGCATCCAAAGATGCTATGCTATTACTGATACACTAATGCATAATGTGCCACAGGTGTGTGTGTTTGTGGATGGATGTGTGTTTGTATATGTAGTTGTCTGCGTTTGCTTTATCACAAATACATCCGCACACCCACGGTTCTAAAATAGTCAGTAGCTGGGGATATACAACCCCTGGCAAAAAGTATGGAATCACTCCTCTCAGAAGATGTTCATTCAAATGTTTAATTGTGTAGAAAAAAAACAAGCACATACATGCCACAAAACTATTTTCACTCAACAATCCAAACTTCTGGCTGTATAAAACACTTAAAACAAAACAAAGAAAGATAACTATAGTCAATGACAACTGTTTTAACAACTCAAACAGAGGAAAAAAATATGGAATCACCAAATAAAAACACTACTTGTACTTTGTTGCAGCACCTCTGGCTTTTATAACAGCTTGAATTCTCTGAGGCCTGGATTTAACTAATGTCCAACAGTAAACTTCATCAGTCTGTCTCCAGCTTTGTCTTATTGCAGTTGCCAGATCAGCTTTGCAGGTTGGAGCCTCGTCCTGGACCATTTTCTTTCATTTCCACCACAGATTTTCAATTGGATTAAGGTCCGGACTATTTGCAGGCCATGCCATTGACATTATATGTCTTTCCTGTAGGAATGTTTTCACAGATTTTGCCCTATGGCACGATGCATTATCATCCTGAAAAATGATGCTACCATCACCAAACATCCTTTCAATTGATGGAATAAGAAAAGTGTCCAAAATCTCAACATAAACTTGTGCATTTATAGAAGATGTAATGACTGTCATGTCTCCCATACCTTTACCTGACATACAACCCCATATCAATAATGATTGTGGAAATTTGCATATTTTCTTCAGGCAGTTGTCTTTATAAATTTCATTGGAACGGCACCAAACAAAAGTTCCAGCATCATCACCCTGCCCAATGCAGATTCGTGATTCATCACTGACTCTAACTCTCATCCAGTCATCCGCAGTCCAAGATTGTCTTTCTTTAGCCCACTGAACCCTTGTTTTTTTCTGTTTAGATGTTAATGATGGTTTTCTTTTGGCTTTTCTGTATGTAAATCCCATTTCTTTTAGGCGATTTCTTACTGTCCGCTCACAGACATTGACTCCACTTTCTGCCCATTTGTTCCTCATTTGTTTTGTTGTGCATTTTCTGTTTTCAAGTCATACTGCTTTAAGTTTTCTGTCTTGGCGCTTTGATGTCTTTCTTGGTCTACCAGTACGCTTCCCTTTTACAACCTTTCCATTTGATTTGTACTTGGTCCAGATTTTAGACACAGCTGACTGGGAACAACCAACATCTTTTACAACATTCCATGAAGATTTACCTTCTTCAAGAAGTTTGATAATTCTCTCCTTTGTTTCAACTGACATCTCTTGTGTTGGAGCTATGAGTTATGTCAATCATCTTGGTTCAACACATCCCTAATGTGTGCAAGCACTCTTTAACTGTAGACTAATTAGCAGTTGTAATCAGATACAGGTATTTGTTTTAGAAATGCAAAGTGCATGGTGAGTCCATATTTTTTTCCTCTGTTTGAGTTGTCAAAACAGTTGTCGTTGACTATAGTTATCTTTCTTAGTTTTTTTTTTTTAAGTGTTTTATACAGCCAGAAGTTTGGATTGTTGAGTGAAAATAGTTTTGTGGCATGTATGTGATTGTTTTTTTTCTACCCAATTAAACATTTGAATGAACATCTTCTGAGAGGGTGAGTCCATACTTTTTGCCAGGGGTTGTAGTATACTGTATACTTCAGAGAACTTTCTCACCTTCCCTGAAAAGGTTTGTTAGGTGGACAATAGAAAGGAGCAGGAGATTCATAAACTACTCTGCTTCTTGTAAGTTGGTGTTTGTTCTTTTAATTTAAATAAAACTTCTCTGTGACCTTCCAGTAACTTTTCAAATAATTTATCTAATTGGCTCACAAAGAACAAGTCAAAAGTTATTTTTTACGGTCTAGAACAATACTATACATTTCAACTATGGTCAGCTGTTCTAGAATAGTTCATGCAAGAACAGTCTTGTCAAGTGCATTTGCAAAACGCATCAAGCACCATGATGAAACTGGACCATGTAGACCATCCCAGGAAACAAGAGCAAAACTCTCGCTTTACCTCTGCTGCAGAGAAGTTGTTTAGAGTTAACAGTCTCAGAAATCCCCAAGTAACAGTAAATCTAGTGTACTATGTATTGTGTAGACTCCCTTTTTCAACAAAAGTAGTGTGTTTGTTCAGGGGCTAGAGAGGGATTTGAGACTCCGTCTTGTATTAGAAGCTTTGTAGCTCACTAGTTGGAAAATTCAGAATCACTTAGATGTAGTGAGGCAAAATGTTAAAATGTGATAATGTTAGCAGATGTGTTTTGTTGCTGAAAGTGCTTCTGTGACTGGTTTTGTGTGTGGGTATTGGCACTGGCATGTGGTAAGTAAATTCCCTTTTGCTATCCAGAAATGGGTGGTACAATGGTGGCCATATATTTGTGAAAGGGCAGTTTTTTAAAGGATTTGAAAATTTTACTATTCAAGACACTGAATTGTTTATTATTTCACCCAAGGAGAGAGAGAGATCGTTCAAGATCAAATTTTATTTTGGAAAGTAGAAACTGATAATTAGCCTTGGACAGATCCACTTGTTACCCAGATTCCCAAATATCTATTTGAATTTATGATTTTTCTGGGACTACTCTTGAAGAGGGTGGACACAGGAAGCTATATTGTTTTTGATTGGCATCATTAACATTTTTTGTAGATTATCTTCATAGCCAGATATTTCACTAAAGTCTTTCCATAAATCTACAAATTTTGGTAACCTACAGTATGTAAAGGATCAGATTTAATTAACAGGGCATAAAGGAAAACCTTGTGCTTCCAAGTCACCAGGAGAGATACCTTTAATATTGACATTTTCTCTTAATGCACTAGGCCAGTGGCTCAATAGCCACAAAAAAGCTCAAAGAAAGGATACAAGTTAATATTTGTCCAAATGTTAGAGGATTATAGCTTTTTTTTTTTATCCATGATATAAATTTAGGTCTATAAGAAAATCTTATGTACTGGAGAATAAAATGAGTATTTTCTTGTAGTAGGACTTTGGAAACTGCAAATGTCTGCTAATCCTCAAAGAAACTCTGTCTATCTTACAGTATGTTGATTGGGCTGTAGATCAGTCCAGAACAGAGTAAGAATGCAATTTATATCACCACCTATGACAAGGAGGTGCGCATTGGCAGCTATATCAGCTTTGAAGTGCTGCAAACGAATAAGGATGCTTTCTCACAGGAGGGTTAAAAGATTTAACATTCCAACTAACAAAATTAATCAAGCATCCATTAGCCTGTCTAGAAGAAACACCTATTTTTGTCATGAAGGGTTAATAGCAAAAGTGAGGGTTCAAATTTCCACAAATAGAACCACAAAAAGAGAAATATAAATATATATATAATTTTTGACTGGCATGATCTCTAATCCAAGGTTAGAACAAGGTGATTAATCCAACCCATAGAAACATATCCACAGATATTGTGCTTATTTTGATTTCTATTGATTGAAAGAATATCAGGCTCTGAATCTCTGAACCATCATATGAACTTGAATTGCACATGTAAATTACATAGACAGATCTGAATGTTACCCAGTCAATACCATTAAGAAGCATTAATTACAAGTAACAGTTAAACTGAACCTACAACTTATTCTAATAGTGTGTTTATCGTCCAACAGGTGCCAACATTGTAGAATGTGAACATCCTTCAGGGATTTTACTGAAAACAACACATTTGACAGATCTGTTAAGATCTGCCTTCTGTAGAGTAAAAATGTAGTCCATGGCTAAATCTGATCTATAAATATTTTGTCCTTGCCGTTATAGGTTATACGAAATTGCGAGGGATCCAAAATCCTGAAGCATACACAACTATTTTGATCTCGTTATTAGTTTTTTGACTTCTGTAAATGCTGCAAGCCTTGGGGACACTTGGAGTATAGCCGGGAAACATAGCAATATGCTCTCCATTAAAGCGATTTAAAGCTCGGGAACAAGCATGTCGCAGTACCTCAACACATTCTTCATAGAGAAATCAAGCTCACCAACCAGACTGTGGGGCAAAGAGGCTCTATTCCTAGTGCAGGAGGATCTGTTGAATTTGTATTTACTCAAGTTCGCAGCCAAAGCAGACAACTAACAAATACTGAACTTGTCACTGGGTTATGAGCATATGTTGTTGACTAGTTACTGAAATAACCTGAAGAAAAAAAAAAAAAGAAGAAAAAAAAAAAAAACTGGATTTAACATAAAATAGGATTGTTCAGCAAGAGCCAGGTCAAACATTATTTTGTTGACTCCATTATTACATGCCCATCATGCATAGTGGTCACGTTACAAAACTTTGGAGGCACTGTTAGGATCTGGGTTGCTTCTGCAAGCTCAGCAACATTATGTGGAAATAAAATGAGTCAACCAACAACCTGAAATGTACCGAATGACCAGGCTCCTCCTGTCCTGGCATAGTTTGCAAACAATAAATGAACTTGACAACCTTGAATTAAAGATCTTTATTCTCACAAACTGAAAAAGGTATATATATATATATATATATATATATATATATATATATATATATATATACACACACACACACACACACACACAAAATAATTACTTAAACTAACATTCAAGTCATGACAAGCTTTATGAACATTTCTTAATATATTAACACAAAGCAAACTAGGACATGTCAACATCTGTTCTGAAATTCTAGAAACAGCGATCATGGCTGGAAAACATCAAGGACTTGTAAAATTAATAATTATAGACTCAAAACTTTCCCAATAACAAAGTTTAACCATAGGCAACATACATATTTCAGACAAATGAGAAATAGGACCTTTATACCGGTCCATCTTCCTCCTCGAACACTGTAGCCCTGTTTGAAAAAACATCAGCTAGCATGTGTTGGGGAATCTCTGAACCACGCACTCTGAGTGTATAGCAGGCATCCTCCACCTTGCCAAGGCTCTGTCGGAGAGTATGCAACTTTTTAGAAACTTCATATGGGCCCATGTTACCAATATACGAAAAGCCATCATGGATCTGCCGCAGGAAGTTACTGAGCTCAAAGGGTGTGTCCACATCACCATTTCCAGCACTGCTGATGCACATACGCATTAGCTCACCAGTCAGATCAGCCACACCCAGAAGGTAGTCAGTTGGTGTAACTTGGAAAGTCACCACGCAAGCTCCTGGCCACAAACCTCGGCCACAAACCTGAACAAAAAGAGGAGGTCACATAATGAGCATTTGCACAATGAAGAAAACCTAAAACACTAGCATCATATTTCGACATGCAAATGATCATCAAAGTAACATTATGAAATAATAAACATTATTAAATCAGAATATGCAACATATTTGAAAGAAAATTATGTAATGCAATGTTTCAGAACATTTTCAATGTGAAGATACTGTTGGTAATTTTTTCCTGATTCTAACACATCAACCTTAAGAACCGACTGCTACCTATTATCTTTGTTATTAACTACCTAATTAGCGCTTATAATGCTATGGCTTATATGTACATATTGGTTTTTCTGCAGATACGAACGGTCTGTGGGAGAAATGAGTCGGCCTCACCAGTTAAATGAATCTGGAAGCACAATGATAAATTTCTGTCCTGATGGTTAATAATCCTAATTTCTGAAAATTCTTAACAAAACAGAGTTCTCAGTCTAATACAGTGGAAAACAGCTAAGACACAATATGGCATCCAGGATTTACTTCGCGATTTAAAGGTGGAAAGACAGCACTTTATATTTCACATTTACATTTTGACATTTGGCAGATGCCCTTATCCAGAGCGACTTACATTATCACATTATACATCTGAGCAGTTGAGGGTTGGTAGTTGAGGGCCTTGCTCAAGGGCTCAACAGGGACATCTCGGTGGTTGTAGGATTTTTAGATTGTACAGTGGTGTTCAAAATAATAGCAGTGTGTTGAAAAAAGTAAAGCTTCATATCCATATAACAACTTTTAATTTAAATCACACAAAAGTATTGGACCCCCTGCACATTCTATTCTGAATCACAACATGAAGAAAAATGTGCTAAATGTATTATTAGTTTAATGTAAGTGAAGAAAAACAAATATCAGCCTGTTCAAAAAAATAGCAGTGTCATCATTCATCTTTACAAAGTGAATATATATTATATTTATATTTTTGTTTAAATTTACTGTTTAAACAAAAATGCTTGAAGTTTAATCTTTCTTGTGCATCTCTGAACTAATAGTTAGTTGTATAACAATGCTTTCAGAGAACTGCTTCACACCTGTGACAATTATACTACACGCCACAATTCCTTTGCATTTCTTGGTTTTGCCTCAGAAGCAGCATTTTTTTATTGTCAGCCCACAAGCTTTCCATTGGATTAAGGTCTGGGGATTGGGCTGGTCACTCCATAACATCAATCTTGTGGTCTGGAACCAAGATGCTGCTCGTTTACTGGTGTGTTTGGGGGTCGTTATCTTGTCATTTCCTCTTCGGCATAAGGCAACATGACCTAAGTATTCTGATGTACTCAAATTGATCCCCGAAATGTGATAAATAGGCCCAACACCACAGTATGAGAAGCATCTCCATATCATGATGCTTGTGCCTCCATGCTTCACAGGCTTCACAGTGTACTGTGACTTGAATTCAATGTTTAGGGGTCGACCTGACAAACTGTCTGCGGCATCTAGACCCAAAAAGAACAATCTTGATTTCATCAGTCCACAAAATATTGCACCATTTCTCTTTAGGCCAGTCAATGTGTTTTTCGCCGAACTGTAACCTCTTCAGCACACGTCTTTTTTCCAGCAATGGGACTTTGGAGGGGCTTCTTGCTGATAGCTTGACTTCACATAGCCATCTTCTAATATTAACAGCACTAACAGATAACTTTAGATTATCAATTTTGTTATTCTTCGATCCTTTCGAATGGTAGTTTTCCGTTTTCTTCCACGTCTTTCTGGTTTTGGTCTCCATTTTAAAGCTTAAATATTATTTGGTATCATTTTAGTAGAGTAGCTGATCTTTTTCTGCACTTCTTTGTATGTTGTTTTCCATCTCTAATCAACTTTTGAATTAAAGTACGCTGTTCTTCTGAACAACCTCTGGACAACCCTTTTTCCTCTGATTTTCAGAGAGAAACGCACAGGACAACCTTTTCAGCATTTATCCTTAAATAAGGGGAACTTGTTTAACACCTGTTTTTCACAGAATAATTTATCTCTCTAATCTCCACATTGATATTTTTTGGAACAGACTATTTGTTTTTCTTCACTTACATTAAACTAGTAATACATTTAGCACATTTTTCTTCATGTTGTGATATAGAATAGAATGTGCCGGGTGTCCAATGCATTTGTGTGATTTAAATTAAAAGTTATTATATGGATATGGAGCTTTACTCACTTTTTAAACACGCTGCTATTATTTTGAACACCACTGTACATTCATGTAGTTGGCGAACTTCACTTTATTACCATATAAAGTGCTGATCCTAGACCTGACCAATTAAGCAACTATAGATCATAACACTGTCTTCAGAGGCTGATGCAGTTTGCATCGGTGATGATACTGCTTGTGTTATAGCAAAACTGCTTACCAGATCAAACTAGGTACTGCTAGATTTCAATCATAATTGCACAAATTCCAGACACTTACCTGAACAAATTAAAGCCTTACATTTACAGGCCTTACATTAACTTTTTTTGCTATTATTACATGAATGTGGACACCAGAATCATGACTGGTGGTGGACAATAGAAGAAGCAGAAGCAGGGGGGCTACTGTGAGGACGACTCTCTCTGTTACACACAGACACACACACAAATTAACATAATCACTCCTCACTGAAAGTGTTTCTGGTTATTGAAATCTTTTTTTTTTCCTAATGACTTTAACAAGGAACCTCTCTAGTGGCTCTTGCTTTTGCCTCCTTTTAAGAATTACGTGTGAAAGTGTTGTTGCATTGTCGGTAAACAGAATTACTCCAGCACTGCTACAGCCTTTTTAACTTTTTTTCCCTTCACAAGGCCATTAGTGCAGTACAGTTATTAAATCAACAGTCACTATACTACAACACAAAATAAAAAAATATGTTAAAAGCACAATAGTACACAAAGATTTTTTTCAATTCCTTGCCATGCCATGTTTATTTTGAGAAATCAATACCTTTGTTTCCATCTTTTCATCTCTCATGAATACAAGACGGGCATTTATCTCCTCCAGACTGATCAGGGTGCGGTGTCTGATGAAATGATGGAAGGACACTGCCTCTACATACTCCTGAATGCCTTGATGAGAAAAAGAGATAGTAAGATAGTTACTCACAGTTTCAAGATAAATAAAATACCTAAATAAAACTTGTCTTGTGGAATGTAATTGAATTGAACAACTCGAGTACCAACAATGTCCTCACTGGATCAAAAAAAATGTTACTTAGTCATTCCATTTGTCCCACAATAAATCCAGTATGCTAAATTCAAATCTAAAGATTTTAGAATCTTAAGTTATATATACACAAAACACTCACCACACCCATCACTCACATGTACATACATACAGTAGGGGAAATAAGTATTTGATCTTATATCAAAAATAAGTATTTGAGTATTTTCTAAGTTTGCCCGCTTACAAAGAAACGAAGGGTTTATAATTTTTATCATAGGTTTATGGTACAGGATAGAGATGGAATATCAAGCAAAAATATTTTTAAAAAAGCACACGATTCAAATGTTATAAATCGATTTGCATTTCAGTGAGTTGTTCATATGGTTGTTGTTGTTGGTCTTTCGGCTGCTCCCGGAAAGGGGTCGCTACAGCGGAATATCCAGTCCGCACAACAACTTGGCACAGGTTTTACGCCGGATATCCTTCCTGACGCAACCCTCCCATTTTACACATATTAAGGAGCTCCTAACAACAACGCGTTATGTGTATAAAAGCCACCTGACCACAGAATTTCTAACTTCCATTTAAACCTCATCAATATCGGCAAGAAGAAACAGGTGTCAAAGGAAGTCATGGACAAGACTGTAGACCTGCACAAGGCTGGAATGGGCTCAAGTCCATGAGCTAGAAGCTTGGTGAAAAGGAGACAGCTGTTGGAGTGATTATTTGCAAATGGAAGAAATACAAAGTAACCATCAAACATCAATCAGTCTGGAGCTCCATGCAAGATTTCACCTCATGGAGTAAGAATAATCATGAGAAAAATGAGGGATCAGTGCAGGACTACAAGGGAGGAGCTTGTGCATGATCTCAAAGCAGTTGGGACCACAGTCACCAAACAAAGCATCTTCACTTTAACCGGCTCTGTAAACTGATCAGCAGAGACTAATACTTCCATTAAGAAAGGCTGGTAACCTGCATCTATGTTATCATGATTTTTAATCACATCAACAGTCTTTACCAAACCAACATTTTTAGGTGGATTTATTTGAGACTTGCGTTTTAAAGAAAGGCAATCAGCAATTACATGACCGGGTTTGTGGCAATAAAAACATTGTCTCTCTTCTCTGCCTTTTGTAACAGGTCTAAGGACTGATCCTTAGAAACGGAAGTAAAAGAAGGAATTTTGTCAGTACGGGCAATAAAAACAGTTTTATGAGTTAATGCGAACTCATCAGCGAGAACAGACGCACTTGACAGTGAGCTTACTTTCTGTTCATTTAAATAGACTGCAATTCGTTCTGGTATACAAGTTTTAAACTCTTCCAGCAAAATTAATTCACGTAATGCCTGAAATTCTGTAATTTTACTCGCCACACACCATTTATCAAACAGCAGAGATTTTCCCCTGGCAAACTCAACGAAAGTCTGATTCGAACCTTTTTTATAACTCCTAAATCTTTGTCTATATGCTTCGGGTACCAATTCATAAGCTCTTAAAATAGCAGTTTTAATGACATCATAATCTAAACTATCCTCTAATGATAAAGCAGCACACACTTCCTGAGCTTTCCCCGATAATTTACATTGTAGCAACAGAGACCATACATCTCTAGGCCAATTCAAAGCCAAAGCAATCCGCTCAAACACATTAAAGTACGAATCAACTTCAATTTCTCTGAACTGTGGTACAAGAGCAATGTGCTTGCTTACATCGAATGCTCTCCCGGACATTCCTAGGCTCGAATCATGAGCACTTGTTACAGGGGCAGGCAGAACAGGTACAGAAGGAACGGCCGGCACTGAAGAAACCACTGGCACTGAAGAAACTGCTGGCGCAGGAGAATAGACGTGCAACGAAGTGGGAACTATGGGAACAGCAGGTGTAGGTGCGTCTTTGGCCATTCTTAATTCAAGCTCTCGCAACTTGATCTGCGTGTCCGCCTCAATTTCTAGACGACGGATATTGAGCTGCAACTCCAGCTCAGCCTGACGTTCGCCTACTCTCATGCGCTCTTCCATCTGGAGCTTAGCCAGACGCACTTTAAGACACGCCCCATCTCCCGATACCGATATAACAGGAGAAACTGGATCAAAGGGCAGCAACACAGCTTTGGCTTTGAGTTCCTCCACCTCAGCCGTGTCGCCCGCCTCCTCCTCACCAGAAACAAGAGAGAGCCCATCGTCGCTGAGCGAGTCCTGCTCTTCTACTCCACCAGCCATTGCAAGTACACCGCGCTCTACCAATCCGTTCATCACAACAGTCTTAATCTCCCGTTTCAGCTGTTGCCGTGTAACCTTAATATTAAAGTGCTCAGCAATATGAACCAAATCGTCCTTTCTGCACCTATTCAGTTGCTCACTCGTCGGCTTACTGATAAAACTGCTTAGATCAAAATCTGCCATTTTCCTTTATTTATAACAAGCAAGCTCAAAGTCAACTGCAAAAATTATTATATATACATATATTTTTTTCTTTCTTAAGCCTTCCTGCGTTTCACCTACTTACCTCACGGACACTTATTTGTTACGCCAGCAACAATGCATCTCACAAAACAAAATGAGCATCCCACCGCTGCCACCAATTAAATGTTACGTGTTGGATGTTGTTGGGGATGACCAGTAACATTTAAGTGAGATGCATTGCCTCTGGGGCAAACCAATGAAGGAAAATCCATGAGGCAGGGGAATAACAATAACAAAAGAGTTTATTTTTGTAGCCAATTTTTAAAGAGTAAACAAGATAAAGTAAGGAGAAAAGGAGATGTTGAGTGACACCAAAAGAAAGAAAACATCAAAAGCAAAATGGGAGCTACCAGCTAAATCCCAACCCAAATAATCTAACTGCCAAACAAAAAATGTGGAAAATAAATCCGAAAGCTTCGGCGCATGCGGCACCCATACTAAGGCTACTCTTAGCTAAGAAACAAAGTACATAGGGGGTTGTCACTCCCTAACTACCCTTAACACCAGCAGGTTATCATTACGCTTCCAATACACCTGTCTCCTTTCTCTGGGTTTAATTCGCAGATGTGTGCACATTTACCAAAAAATGCAGACCAGATCAGACAAATAGATATATCAACCAGACTTAAACAATCTACACCCAGCACAGCTTAAAACACAAGTGTGTAGTCGACACAAAAAAGGACAGTCGCCCGCTAGCCGAAAAGCAAGACGACTGACAGCACGTCAAGGGAGCCCCGCCTCTTTTATGACGACAGGTCCACAGTCATTGGAGGATTGGCGAACCCCGGACAACCAATAAGCTGATCCTGTGCTTCTTAAAGAGAGAGAACAGAGACAGATACCATATGGAAAGAAACAAAATATCATAAAAACAAACAAATACACCAGGGGACATAACAGCCGCCAAGGGTTGAAATCAGTGCAGCAAGGTACCCCTACTCAAGAATGCACATGTACAGGCCTATCTGAAGTTTGCCAATGAACAGAAGAATTGGGATAAAATGAGACCAAAATTTAGCTCTTTGGCATCAACGCGACACTCTGTTTTTGGAGGAAAGAAATGCCGACTATGACCCAAAGAACACCATCCCTACAGTCAAGCACGGAGTTGGAAACATCATGCTTTAGGGCTGGTTTCATGATAATGGTACAGACTGACTTTGGATTTTGTATAACATTTTTATCATGTGCCTTTATGGATTTTTGGTTCATAGTCTGTCTCTATCCTGTACTATAAACCTATGATAAAAATTGTAAACCCTTCATTTCTTTGTAAGCGGGCAAACTTAGAAAATCTGCATGGGATCAAATACTTATTTCCCCCACTGTACACCAGCTTTTTGGAGGTCTTAACATAACATAAAATAGGGGGCTATTATACAAACACACACACACAGTTGCCATGACAAATATTTAGGGCCAAGCTGACATCAGATTATATCATTGTGTGACCCGGGGGTCAATGGCGGAGGGTGCTTGGGCCTGCTCATCGTTGCTTGCAACTAATATATATATATATATATATATTTTTTTTTTTTTTTTTTTTTGCTTTATATTCTGTATTAATTATTGCTGCACATAGCTTTTTAGTAGACAACAATTGAGTTTCTCCAGCTGTGACCCTACTCTACAGTACCTCCATCAGGACATCCTCTGGGATCTCATCTGGGATACAGGTATGATGACACCAAGGCTATAAGGACATTCTGGTCTTCAGCCCCCCCCCGACCGGCAAGGAAATCTGACTGGTGGTCGGTGGACCATATTGTGTTAGCTGAGCTAGCCTTAAAATCGCTCACTCTTCAATATGGGTTGTCTAATACATGATCTTGTGGACGATCATAAATTTGACTTCTTTTGATTGGTTGAGACTTGGCAACAACAAAATGATTTTATAGAACTTATCCAGGCATGTCCACCAGGGTTTGTTTATATCTCGCAGCCACCAACTTCCAGACGCGGGGGAGGCGTCGCGATAATCCATAACACGACTTACAAGGCATCTCCACTGACTCTGTGCACATACACATCATTTGAATTCACGTGAATGATACTGTAAATGATCTCAAAAAGGACTTTATGTCATGCCTTGCTCGCATTGGTTTAACAATTCATAAATTTTCCGACTCACTCTAAAAGGCCCACAACCTGGAGCTACTGACCATCCAATGGCGCCCTTTTTACCTTCCTTGGGAATTTACATCAGTAAATCAGCACCGATTATATTTCACCTCAGGCGAACACGGACACTGCCTTATGCCAGCTCCATGAAGCACTCACACAGCACCAGACACAACACTGGGACACCAAACCTTCATCAGCATATCACCTGCCCCACCAGGGGCGAAAGGACACTAGACCATTGCTACACCACAATCCAACGATGCCGCCATCTTCCTCAAGCCAAAATATAAACAAAGGTTTAAACAAGAAGTTCCAGTTCAGAGGAAGGTCGCACACTGGATGGATCAACTTTCGACCGCTAGTTTCGAGACGAATCCAGAGCGTGCTACAGGACGCACTCGATGATGTAGACTGGGACATGTTCCAACGCAGCTCTGATGACATGAACGTGTTAATGGATTCGTCTGGAAACTAGCGTACAAAAAACGACTATCAGAACGTTTCCCAATCAGAAGCCATGGGTGGATAAAAACATACGCAACGTTCTGAGATCTCACACCGCTGCCTATAACAGCGTGTGACATGGACCCGTACAGGGCTGTGTCATACAATGTCTAGAAAGCGCTGAAAGAGGCGAAGCAGCACAACGGGAGGAAACTAGAGTCACAGCTCCAACAGCTTCTATTTTGAAACCATCAGACTTCCACCCCACCTGTATTGCACTGTTCAGTGTGACACGTTTATGACTTTCTTTAATGCCAAAATTCATCAACAATTAGCTTATTCACCAAATACTTCCCACAGCTTATCTGCTGAACATCCCACTAAACATAGTACAGAAACTGCTCTGGTTAAGGTTACCAATAATATTTTAATGACTGCTGATGCTGGACTATTAACTATCCTTGTCTTGCTAGATTTGAGTGCAGCCATCAACACAATCTCTCATGACATTCTATTAGACCTATAAGTTATAATTGGCATCACTGACATCCCTCTCGGCTTGTTCAACTCATACGTTGTCAGCTCTCCCAGTCAGCTGTGGTATTCCCCAAGGCTCTGTCCTTGGCCCCCTTCTATTTCTCATCTACCTCCTGAGGTCCATATAAACAATATATGCCCATCATGTTACCTCCAGCCACGCAAGATGTCTCATTTTATCAAAAATAAACAAACATTGTCCTTATTCACAATACAAGGAATAGCTTATACCCCTATCTCACCTATGCGGTTTGACTCGTGGTGAGGTGTTAGGCGCCGTGAGCCGCCTGGATTACCCATCGACTTTCCACGAAGTTCTGCAAGGTCCGCCAAAAATTTTTTTTTACATCTTTAAACATGTATTTAAGGCTTAAAATGTTTACTTTTTCATGTGGAAAGATGGAAACGTAATCGCAGCGCCACAACTCGCTGTGAATTATGATGAACCGTACTTCCAGCCACCGCGCGAAACCGCATAGGTGAGATAGGGGTATTAAAGTTGCCGGAGATGAATTAAGTGCATTACAGTGCCATATATTCTTATTTTAAAGCCTTTACTCTGATGCAAAAACAACAACAAAAAAAAAAAAAAGTATTTCAAATGACTTTAAGTATCAAAAAAACTAAGGCACACATTGAAGTAAATAATTATACAAAAACACTTAGGTGTGCAACTAAACTTTCAGAACTAAAAGTTTCAAAATCTACATTTCAGGCATAACATAAGCCTTTACTGGCAATTTCTGTTGTTTTCTCTTTCTGGTTTCTTCTTCTCTTGGCTCGCTGATCGTTTTTTCGCTCCCTTCCATTTTGCAGCCCACAACAGAACACGGCATCAAATCCATACACAGCTAACTGTTTGCATCTCCTTCCGCTTTTTGGGTGACGTAAGCGCTTCTTCTTCGTCTGTGTTTACTGGCGGCTTACATCCGGAAGCGTGCTGTGTCAAAAGCGCGCCGTCAACAAATAATTGCGCAAAAACATAACAAAAGCTTCTAAAATTAATTAAACAAAGCTTCGAGGCAGAAGATTTTGCCTCGATCATTTTTTGTAATCGCATTACTCGATTTACTCAAGGAATCGTTTCAGCCCTAATTTAGGGGAAAAGTGACTAATGTGCCTAACTTTTTTCAGCAGAGCCTCTGTTTCACTGAATAATCCGTGACTTTTCATGAATATGTAAGATCCGTTGACACCTCTCAGGTGACACCACACACACACATACATACATACATACACACATACAGACACACTTAATACTCAGATCAACACAAGCAGACAAAATGTCATTAGCACGTCCCCCCCCCCCCAAACAGAGCAACAATGAGCATTTACTTACATCTGAACAGTCATTTACATAAATCAATGATCAATAACTCATGATACATTTAAACAATTTATTCATACAGATGTACCCGTTTTACATAAAAATTTACAAGCTAGTCACTGAACGATTTACCCTGATAAAGAGGCATACAAGAACAGTGGCAGCTGGTACACCTAAAAAATGCAGTATTAATTTTGGATTTTAATTGTTGAGCCGCCATCATGATCTTCCTCTTTAATTTCCACTATAGTCTAATCAGTGCTCAACCACACGCATAAAGTTTTCCAGAGCGCACCGGCAGAAGTAGACTACACCAGACTCCACACTAAATCCGATAAAATATTGTCAGAACAACTTATAATATTTTTCATTGTTAGGAAAGGATCAGGGCATTGATCTATGCTTGATTTACCGGAGTTGGTGAGTTAATATATTCATAATTAAAAATGCCAGCAAAACCTTGAAAAGTAGCAGAACGTTCGCCTCAGACTCTGCTACAGAAGATCTACCAGTTGAACATACTCAGGACGTGGATACCACAGTGATTCTTAGCGCAATTTACTTAAGGACAAATGCACAGATCTTGAAGGATGTAGTAGGAGACAGAACATTTGCATTTAACAAAACAAAGGGGTAGAGTTTGGATTGAAACCAAGTGACTTCGCTGCACAACTACTGAAGGAAGGACTATCAACATCATGCAATAGTGAGGACTTCATGAACTTTTTTAATAATAAAATTGTAAATATCAGGCATAAAATTGAGACTTTGAAACCAAACAATGTAATTGATACAGATGTTAACCTAGCCATGTCAGATTCAAACCTAGAAGACTTTACTCCTCTTGAAGAGAATGAACTAATTTCACTCATCTCTTCTGCAAATTCATCAACCTGTATGTTAGATCCTATACCGACACATTTTCTTAAACAGATAGTACCAGTAATAACAGAACCGCTGTTGAGAATAATTAATTCCTCACTCAGCATTGGTTATGTTCCAAAATCTTTTAAAGTAGCAGTTATTAAACCAATAATTAAGAAACCTGACCTCGACCCCTGTCAGCTGTCCAATTACAGGCCAATATCAAACCTCCCCTTTATCTCTAAGATTCTGGAAAAGATAGTAGCGGAGCAGCTATGCTCATATCTACATAGAAATGGCATACATGAACTGTATCAGTCAGGATTTAGGCCTCATCACAGCACAGAAACAGCACTCGTTAAAGTAGTAAATGACCTCCTATTGGCCTCTGATCAGGGTTGTGTAACTATGCTTGTATTACTCGACCTCAGTGCAGCTTTTGACACTATTGATCATGCTATTCTTCTTCACAGATTAGAAAATGTAGTAGGAATTAAGGGTACAGCCCTCTCCTGGCTCAGATCCTATTTGACCGATCGTTATCAGTATGTAGACTTAAATGGTGATTATTCTGCATGTTCTCTAGTGGAGTTTGGCGTTCCGCAGGGTTCAGTTTTAGGCCCACTGCTTTTTTCCCTTTACATGCTTCCTCTGGGCAACATAATCCGTAAGCATGGTATTAGTTTTCATTGTTATGCTGACGACACACAGCTATACGTCTCAACAAAACCTGATGAGAAAAACCATCTTACTAAAGTTGAGCAATGTGTGCAGGACATAAGAAATTGGATGCTAATTAACTTCCTTCTGCTTAATCCGGATAAGACAGAAGTTCTAGTCATAGGACCGCATACAGCTAGAAGTAAAATCTTAGATCACACCGTAACTTTAGATGGCCTTTCTATTCCGTCAAGTGCAACAGTAAAAGACCTCGGCGTGATTATAGATTCCAGCCTTTCATTTGAAGCTCATGTAGATAATATCACCAGGATAGCATTCTTTCACCTCAGAAATATCGCCAAAATAAGAAATATATTGTCGCTAAACGATGCAGAAAAACTAGTTCATGCTTTTATCACTTCTAGGTTGGACTATTGTAATGCCTTACTGTCTGGTTGTTCAGTTAGGTGCATAAACAAGCTTCAGCTAGTCCAGAATGCAGCAGCGAGAGTCCTCACTAGAACCAGAAGATATGAGCACATCACCCCTATCCTATCTTCACTGCATTGGCTCCCTGTGAAATTTCGCATTGATTTTAAAATACTACTCTTGACATATAAAGCATTAAATGGTCTCGCCCCGCAGTATCTGAGCGAACTGCTAGTGTCTTACGATCCGCCACGCCTACTTCGGTCAAAGGATGCAGGCTGCTTATCAGTACCGCGCATTATGAAAACTACAGCTGGGGGCAGAGCTTTTTATTACAAAGCCCCAAAATTATGGAATAGTCTTCCAAATAGTGTTCGGGACTCAGACACAGTCTCAGTGTTTAAGTCTAGGCTAAAAACCTATTTATTTAGCCAAGCATTTTTATAAATAGATTTGCCATAAGGTAAAGGAGCAGATCTGGGGGACTCATGGACGTAGAGTATTATGGTGAACTGGTATGTTTTAGATGCTGTCTTCCTCAGTCTCATTTAATCACTCAGGTTTGTTGACGGTGAGGTGATTGTTTGCTTTACATCTCAGGGAGCCCTCATGTTTGTGTTTCCTTCTGGCTCTCCCTTTAGTTATGCTGTCATAGTTAGTCCTGCCGGAGTCCCTGCTTGCACTCTACAGTAAATATACATTCACATTAGACATTGTGACTGTGACCATACCTAATTGCAATCTCTCCTCCTCTTCTCTTCCTCCCCCTCTTTCTCTTTCCTCTCTCCCCCTGTCTCCCCCTTTCACTCTTTCTCTCTCTCTCTCTCTGTCGAGCTACACATGTGGTTCCTGAGCTGCCAGTGATCCAGACTCCCTCTGCCCTCCGGACCTGTCTGGTCCATCCTGGTGCCCGGTTTCTGGTTGGAGGTCTCATCGCATGGATGCCCCGTGTGTCTCTTTAGGATGTGCCTGGTGTCTGGGGATGATTCTATCTACTTAGAAGATGGTTCTGGCCTCGACTGGTGTTGTCAGCTGTTTCTCTGAGGACTTGACAATTCGATAGTTCAGGACTGGAACTTTCTAAAAGTCTATCTGAGTCTCCAATAACTACTGGACTCCATTTTACATCAACTATTATAACATCAATTAACATCAACTATTATAGCTGAACCTAACACTTAACACAGTATAAATGCAGATCATTTCCTGCTATCTGTTTCACCCAGATGAGGATGGGTTCCCTGTCGAGTCTGGTTCCTCTCAAGGTTTCTTCCTATTACCATCTCAGGGAGTTTTTCCTTGCCACTGTCGCCCTCGGGCTTGCTCACCAGGGACTATCTGAACATTTTGATTCATACACATTCACATTCCATACAAACTTAAATAATTCTTTTGATTGTGTAAAGCTGTTTTGAGACAATGTCAATTGTTAAAACCGCTATACAAATAAAACTGAATAAGAACTATCCCGAACTATCCTCCAGCAGTTGTAAAATGCAGTGCGCTATTCAAACGAGTAAGGGAATTGCTGAAGGACAAACCTGGGCTCAAGTATGGTCTACAGTACACAGCAAAATTAAGGGTCTCATACAATGGTAAGGAACATTATTTCACAGATCCAGACAAAACCGTTAAGTTTCAGAAAACTGCTACTGGTGACTGCTCGAAAATGCCATGTAACTGAGATAAGTGCGAACAATATATCACATGTTAAGTGCAATTATTTTGTTACTATATATGGAATATTCTCAAAACCATGACCCATTTGGTACCTGATAATTTCTTTTCTATTATTTGGTTTATATGTTCTAAGTTGTTCTTCTGATATACTTACAGTGGAGCCATGTTGACTTAGTACTTGAAGGTCAACGAATATGCGTTTCTTATGTTTGCTTTGCTGTTAGAATAAGAATTTGTAAATTTTCAACTCATCTCGCACAGCTGGTTCTAGTTGTTGATCAGATGACAGGGTTGTCATTTAGGTGAGTGGGTGGGTGGGAAGAGGGCCTGTTTGACATGCTTCAGAGTGGTAAAATGTGTGGTAGCAATATTTTAGGATTTAATGCTGGAGAGTATGTCATGCTCTCAGTGCTTTCACGTTGATCAAAGTCCACTCCCACCTCTTGACATTTCCATTCCCACGCTGTCATCACTTCTCATGCCCCCAGGCCGCCCCGCCTGCACACCGGAGGGAGGGGGGTGTCTTTAATTGTGTCCTAGATGCGTAGCCCCTCAATCTAATTCAAGGAACGTTTTGATGGACGAAATAAATTTATTTATTTTCTACCAGAAAGTAATCAATACATATACATATACATATACAGAAAATAAATAAATTTCCTATGTCATGATTAGCAAGATCCATGATATACTAATCTCAGATAATGTCCCTGTCACATTTGAACTTGCCATTAATAACTTAACATCCTTATCTCCTGTGTGGAGGATGGATCCTCAACTTTTGGATACTACATTTTACGATTACATGCTTAAACAATTGGAAATGTTTTTTGAAAATAATTATATTCCTCAAGATTCACTTGGACTGCTTTGGGACTGAAAGCCTTTTTAATGGGATGTGTTCTCTCTCTCATCAGGGGTCCAAAAATAAACAGGATAAAGCAAATTTCGCAAAACAAATTCATGAATTAGACAATGAAAATGTCAGAAATCCCTCATTAGAAGTACACAAAATTTCCTTACAGTTAAGATACGAGTATAATAAAATTGTTTCAGATAAATGAAAATAAATATATTTTCCTAAAACTGAAATATTTTGAATTCGGACCACATAAATTACTTGCAAGACAGTTACATAAATTAGAAAACGATAAGACAATTAATAAGATCAACACGAAACGGGGCGCACAATGTGGATATAAACATCTAAGGATATAAACAAATGCTTCAAGGAATTCTACTCAATTTTGTGCTCCTCTGACTCCTGTATTGACTTACAAGGTATGGATTAGTTTCTAAATAAATCTAATCTCCCTTCTCTTACTCAGGATGAGCTCGATTCCCTTAATAGGGATATATCTTTAGAAGGTAAAGAACTCTTTTTAAAGAGTTTAAAAGTTCAATAAATTCCCTAAAGAGTGGTAAAACCTGCTCAGAACACTGGAGGGGAATTAGTGACTGGGCTACCAACAGCATTCAATGAAGCAATCATAACTGTTATTCCCAAAAAAGACAAAAATACAGAGGAGGTAAAAGGATACAGCCTAATCTCTCTCCTTAGTATTGATCAGAAGATACTTTCAAAGACTCTTGCAAATAGACTTGGAAGATTACTTAATGGTCTGGCGCCTATTTAACATAATGCACCATCCCAAAGTAATTCAAGACAATCTGGTAATTATATTTCTCGATGATGAAAAAGTCAATTTATTCTGATCCTTCAATTCATGGCTTTAATACCTTAAATACAGTTAATAAAATATCTTTGTATGCAGACGATATCCTGTTATATATTTCCAAACGCCATGCGAGTGTGCCGATTATTTTGGACACTATTAAGGTTTTTGGAATGTTTTCAGGGTTTAAAGTAAATTTTTATTGAACAACTGTCATACATAAACATTTCAAAAACAATAAATAAAATTTTATTACTAATATAAATTAAATTAAAAGAAAAATGAAAAACTCCCCACCCACCCCGAACACACACTAAAACCCACACCCCCCACACACACACACCCACACACACCCCCACACTAGGGCTGCACGATATTAGGAAAATATGCGATATTGTTGTTGAATATTGCGATAACGATATTTCTTGTGATATAACATTTCCTTAGAGAAATGCATTTTTTAATTATTACTATTGCCTATTTTTTTTTATTATTTATTTATATGTAATGATCATACTAAAATAAACAGGTAATAGATATTCTTCTGATGTAATTAAATCTAATTCAGGCTAAAAAGAAACTATATGTCAAGGAAGTTGCAAATATTTACACTTCAAAACACTATGAATGACTTAAACCCCTCAGCAGATATTCTGACTCCTGGTTTGCTGTTACTATAAACCTGCCAACACAATATGAATTACTTTCAAACATTACTGTTTATTTACATGTAACCGTGTAACACTCATCAATAGTGTCTTACAACAAGAGCATCTTTTAAACTAAATATTCTCTTTGGCTTGCCTGTTTTTTTTTTTTTAAATAAAAATAAATATTATTAAACAATTTATTTGTCACACACACACACACACACACACACACACACACTCGCTCCGCGACCGGCACTAGGACCCGGAAGTAATGCGGGCGCGAACCCGGAAGTATAAGAGGAGTAAACAAACCACCGCATAGAGCTTAGTCACTGTGTTCACCATGTCGGTTCAGATTGTTTCCTTTCTGATTCAAGTGTGTGTTTTTCCCTTGCTCCCCTTCTGTGAGAGTCCTTAAACTAATTTGCGTGGTTATCCTGCCTACTCGCTTGCTTTACTTGCCTACTCGCTTGCGTTTGGGTTTACGGTCTATAAAGGGCTAACGGCTAATCGCGGCTAACGGCTAATCACGGCTAACGGCTAATCGCTAAGTCTTCTGATCATCCGGTGTTAGTTCGCGACAGAATGAAGTATAAAGAGATATATATATATAAATTATATAAATATATATATATCAAATTTGGACACAAATGCTTGGCAAATAAAGTATTTATCGCAACTCCTTGCGATATGGTTATTGCGCATGCCATTATCGCGATAACGATATTTTTTCGATATGTTGTGCAGCCCTAACCCACACACACACACACACCCACAAGCATCCTTCAGCTCAAACAAATCTGTGTGCATTAGATTGGTCATACATACACTCCGATGCATGACCCAGTCCAGATAATCATTCTGGCAGTACGTGTAAATTTAATAAAAGGTAATAAATGGTTGCCATTTGTGAAAAAAATATATTAGTAGAACCTCTCAGTGTATATATTTTATCTTCTCTAACTTAAGAAAAAATAATAAATCTTTAATTCACTGAGAGATTGAGGGACAATTAACGGACTTCCAATGTAAAAATATTGTACGTCTGGCCAACAAAGATGAGAAGGCGACAACATCTTTATGTGCAGAACTCAATGGAACTGAATCATCTCTAATGCCAAATATAGCAGTTAATGGACATGGCTTCAACAATACCCCAAGTATAGAGGACATGAAACCTGTCCAAAAGTTGTGCGGGTTTGGGCACAAAAAGAACATACGACTTAAATTACAGGGAGCAGCATGGCACTGGTCACATTTATCCTCAACACCAGGAAATATAAACCTTAAACTGAATAAGACGGAGACATGGCCTCCGAGTGGCGCAGTGGTAAAGTGCTCGCCCTAGCATCCGCAGATCGCTGGTTCGATTCCCGGGTGATGCTGTAACCTCTCGCAGCCGGAGGTCTAAAGAGCTGATTGGCCGAGCTCTCTCTCACATTAATCACGACTCTACAGTCAATAAGGGGCGTCTGTGAGCTTACGCAAGCGGAAGGAAGCCCTCTGAGTGCCCCTAATGGTGTGTGCGAGCAGTTCAAAAAGATGCAGTCGGCTGGCGTCACGTGGTTCGGAGTGATAGTCTTCGACCCGACTGAGTGGTAGTAGCCTTAATGTGGGAGCCCCCCCTAGTGATTGGGAAGAATTATTATGGATAAAAAAGATTCAATTATATATTCTTGATATCACACCTCGCTGATACGGCTTAAATGTGATAGTTTCACACACGCGCACATAACCAGAGCCTGTGGGAAAATTAACAAGGAACATCTGTAATGACACTCAAGCGCACACACACACACACACACACACACACACTAATGGAAATCACTGCAGTAAAAAAATTAACCTGTCAAAACCTTATTCCCCAAAGTGCAGATGACATTAAAAAAACAGCTAAATTTACATGAAAAATGTTCAACACATATGTGTGACTGTTGATATCTGGTCTAGCAGGGACATTTTTGGGGTCATTTCATTTTAAACTTCAAGCTTCATACAATCATGCTCTCTTGCTAGAGGTTCAAGGGAAAGCATACAACAGAAAACATTTTTCAGAAATACGAGAATATACTGTAATTGCCACATACAGTATTTCAAATTCAAATTTTATTCGTCACATACACAGTCATACACAGTACGATATGCAGTGAAATGCTTACACGACCGCCAGTGACCTTAAAAAGAGAATTAAATTGTACAGTAAGGAATAAATATGAATAAAGAAATAGGAAAATTTTAACTTAACTAGAATAAAAATAGAAAATAAAAAATAAAAGTATACTGTACATAAAATGGAAATAAAAATAGAGATATACTGTACAATAGAGATTTCCTTTTAAAATTGAGATTTGGTGGAGGATGTATGGTGTGCAAGTAATTTTGCATGGAAACATGTGTTAAGGTGCCTTATTAAAGTGACTTTGTGCAGGGGTCCAGAATGTAAACATAAACATGAGTTCCAATGTCAGGGTAGATGTGCATGAAAGTGTCCATAGTGTCCGTTGACGTTAACAGGTTGTATTAGTTCTGTGTTTGTGGTGTGAATGTGGTATGGTTGAGAGACCTTATTGCCTGCGGGAAGAAGCTCCTCCTCAATCTCTCTGTGTTGGCCTTCAGGGAGTGGAAGCGCTTTCCTGACCGCAACAGGGAGAACAGTCCATTATTGGGATGGCTGAGGTCCTTCATGATCTTCCTGGCCTTGGTCCAGCACCGCTTGGTGTAGATTGAGTGCAGGTCAGGGAGCTTGGTGCGGATGATGCGCTCAGCTGAACGCACCACCCTCTGTAGAGCTCGTCTGTCCTGCATGGTGCTGTTTCCAAACCAGGTCGAGATGTTTCCCGACAGGATGCTCTCTATGGTGCAGGAGTAGAAATTCCTGAGCACCTTGGAGGGCAGTCTGAAGTCTCTCAAACGTCTGAGGTGGTACAGACGCTGCCGGGCCTTTTTCACCACGGTGTTGATGTGACAGGACCATGACAGGTCCTGCGTGATGTGAACACCGAGGTATCTGAAGCTGTCCACTCTCTCCACTGGGCTCTTGTTGATGACGGGGGTCTGGTAGTTCCTCTCCTGCTTTGTACAAAAGTCCACTATCAGCTCCTTTGTCTTACTGACGTTCAGGAGGAGATTGTTCCTCTGGCACCAGTTCTCCAGATTCCCAATCTCCTATTTCTAACAAAGTCTCTGTCATTTTAACCGACAATACTGCAAACATGGTGAAGGCATGTCTCTTGTCTCTTCCCACCAGTGGAGACTCATGAGAGTGACACAGATGACGATGATGGGTATGGAGCTAAACTTCAAGAGCTCAGTATAACTGATGAACTGGATTATTTACCACCAGGGAGGAGCCTGTGCTTTATCCATACTGTCCAGCTTTTGGTCCGAAATGATCTAGAATAAGCAGGTCCTTTTAAAATTGTGATGGCAAAAGTCGAGTCTCGAGTTTTTGCCACAAAACAAGAAGCAGAAATTCTTGAATGTCATGTAAAGCTCCCAGCTTCAAATGCAACAAGATGGAATAGCCAGCTGAAAATGATTTTACAAGGCATTTCTTATTAATTTTATTAAAATGTATTAAAAATCCTTGCTCGTCTTGCGGAACACTCGTTACTCATAATCCGAGGTTTCACTGTATTTACATAAATCGCATGCCAGCAGGTGTAGCACATTGGCGGTCTTGACACATTTTGAGTGACAAAAAAAAATTAAACACGTTTTATTTTAACGTTACAAGATCACCATAACCTTTACAGTTAGAATTACATTTAAAAAACCTAACTAAGTAAAATAAAATCTATTTAAATTAAAAACTCATTTTTTCCGCTAATTTTTGAGCCGCAGCAGAGCGATGAAAGGGCCACATGCGGCTCTGGAGCCACGAGTTGCCAGCCTAAGTTATATGATAAATTATGAAACTGCTTTTAAATTTTATAAAACCTGCATTGATAACCAATAATTTGAATTTACCAAAACAAATAATTGCCTTATGTATTAATTCATACTTTAATCAACATAATTATCATTTTACATGCATTTTTATTAAAGCTACATTTATCTATCATATTTGTTGCCAAAACCTATTTAAAATTGTTTGTAATTTATACCATCAAACTAGGGATGCTCAATTCGATTAATTTTCCCAACCGACAACCGCCGTTCGTTATCCAAACATTAACCGTTAACTGATCAGATTAGAATATTAAAATAGAATAAAATGAAAATAGAACTGAGGAGTGTCTGATTAAATATACAAAAACATTTTTTTTTCAGTTTTTATTTTAACATGTGCGAACAACAGCACACAGAACATATCAAGAACAGAATCTGGATTCACACATCGTAAAATTCACGCATTTTCACCTGCGGCGTTTCCGACAACAGAGAAAAACAAAGTACTATAAATAAAAAGAATAAAATAAATAGGCCTGCACTAAATATTTTTTACTTAAAAAAAATATACGGAAGAATAATAAATGGATTTCGGGGGCATTTCTGGGGGAAGAGTAATAAGTGCGCCTAGGCATACTTAATAAAAAAAAATATATAAAAAAAAAAACATTTTAAACTGTTACGACCCCCGGTCTAGGGTCAAGGGACGCAACAAAGAAAATAATAAATTTATGATAAATAAATAACCTTGCAACCAAGATTTCGTGCGTGGTTTTTATTTTTACACACACGCACACACATACAGGAAGTTCTGGGCTTCAGGATTGGGCCAAGGCCAAAACAATAAACAAACCCCCCCCCCCCCTATCTCCACCCTCAACCTAACTAAACTACCAAAGAAAAAGATTGAAATCAAAATACAAAAACTAAACTAACTTCCTAACTGTCAATACAAAAACAGGAGAAAACGGGGGACAACAAAAATGGCGCCCAACCCCTACTGCTTCCTTGAAACTATATACAAAAAAAAGAACAAACAATATATATACAATATTTACAATGGGAGGGAAAAAAACTATATACAATAGCGGGAGGAACACTTCCATCCACGCTTACACAAGAACAAGAAAGAAAACCAAAACAAAAGGGAAGGAGAGAGCGCAGGGCGCGATACAAAACCGTTTAACTGATAGTAATAATCGGTCTAAATTCATTCTTTCGGTTAGCGGTTAATGGGCTAATATGAGCATCCCTACATCAAACTCTTAAAAAAAAATTGCAAATGGCGTGGTGCTTTCTGTGAATTCCATGATGCAAAAACTAACCTGACATGAATGCTTTGTGGAACTGATAGAGATCATCTTCTCCAAGCTCCTCAGCTATGTGACCAATCTTCAGCCTCACACCATCCAGCCTGACGTCTGCCTCATTCAAAACCTCTTCAATATTGGATACACTGTTTATTTTTGTAGAAAAAAACTCCATATTCTTATACGGTCCACAATAAATATTTTATTTTTATTATATCATGTATTGTTATATTATGCTTAGAAACTATTTGCAATATACAACAAACATTCTGGGTCTCTTATTTCTCTTAAAAAAAAAAAAAACATTATAATGATTAATAACATAATACATAATTAGATGTATTTCCAGATAATTGACCTCACCAGCGTTTACCTTGTCACTCTGTGGAGCAGGAATATTGTCCGCTTGCTCTCAATTGTGATGTCTCTATTCAGTTTGACCAGACGTTCATATTTGTCATGTCTGGTGTCAAGTTCTTGTTGAAATACTAAAAATCACCAAATAATACATCCTTATTTCCATGAAAATCTATTATATATTTTTTTTATAGAGAGCAAAGTGTAGCTCATGTACTTATCTTTCTAAAAGATGGTTTAAAGTAATGAACTGTGTTTGTCAATCATCTCAGAACCAAGTGGCTTAAAATTGTTTTCAGTATTTTGTTTATTTACAGTAGATTGCCTTTTAAATTGTCATCCAATAGATCTCGTCACAATAATTAACAGCATATAACAGTTAGACTTATACTTTCTCAAGCAGTGCTATTTAATAATATGTTAGTTCGTGCCAACAGCCCTACCTTTAAATGCTTCAATTACAAGAGATGATCTGTTCACACTTTCCCCTGATTTAAGGGCAGATTCGTCGACTGACAGAAATAAAAATCACATTTCATTATAAGAACCATTTTAAGATGTATTTAAGTTCGTATTTAAGTAACAGAACATTTTAAAGCCTACCTTCTCTTTTATTCATTTTTCTTGACAGCAAACACTTTGCAGAGGAAATGACCGGGTCCTACACGGTGTGTAGCTTCAATACTCAATACTCGAGCTTGTAGAAGTTTGATTTTATGTATAAGAGTCTCTGTATAAAGCGTTTAAAACTCCTTTGAGAAATTTGTTAAAGAATAAGGGCGATGTGTATGGCTCACAAACAAACAAACAAACAAACAAAATTAACGTCTGTGTTCCTTAATAAAGATGAACAGCTAGTAAAACGTTAACACACCCTGTAGACTATAGACTGCTGGCCGGTTATTCTTACCGCGTTCGCATAACCATGGACAATGAATAATTTTATACTTATTACACACGTGAATAATATCATGTAGAAGACGACGAGACCAGTTAAAATGTACCTTATTAAGTCGAAAAGAACGCAAGCGCGTTGTGAAGGAAATGGCCGGTAAAACTAAAAAGGCAAAATAAAAGTCACAAAAACTGACGCGCACAAGAAAACCACCAAGTCATATAACCAAATGTACTGCAGAGGGCAAACCATCCATCCATCCATCCATTTTCTTCCGCTTATCCGAGGTCGGGTCGCGGGGGCAGCAGTCAGGATTTTGCCTGTAAGCTAATATGAATATGTTGAATCTGAAAAAAAAAATTACCTTTCATTTAAAAACAAATGTGTAAAACCTTTTTTAAATAAACATATTTAAACAACTAAAATACAACAGAGGCATCTGAAATGTTGATTTGTGTAGGTTAAAGCGGAAAGGGTATCGGGTATGGGGGGGTTTAAGCGCAGGTGATAAAGCCAGGATTCAAGCTTGATTGTTCATGCGTATACGGTTGCTGTAACATTTGAGCTAAAGTATCACACACTTAATATTCATAATACACATAAGTTTGTCATGGTACTCTTAAATTTCACACCAACATGCAACAGATTTTAGAGCACTTTGTTGGAAACGAAGTGAAACAGCTGCGGTTTGTTGTGGCATTCTTCTTTTACGCTAATATACTGTAAATATACACAGATTTGCTGAAAGAAACAAAATGTAAAAACTCAGTATGATAATTTTTAATTACATTGTTAATTAGAATAAACAGGTGATGTCATGTCGAATAATAACATAATTTTACATCAACTTTAAAGTAAGTCTTAAATAATGATTTAAGAATGTGTTGATGAAGAGTGTGGTGGTGAAGAGTGTGTTGATGAAGAGTGTGGTGGTGAAGAGTGTGTTGATGAAGAGTGTGGTGGTGAAGAGTGTGTTGATGAGTGATGAATAATAATGATAGAAGCAAAGTTTTTCACTGTGGGGACATACTGTATCTTTATAAGTACAATTTGACTGTATTATTTGTGTCCCCTTCAAAAATTGCTCATGAGAAATTTTATATTTATTGTCCCCCCTACTGTTAAATGAAATTTACACCCATGGGTGTAACGCATTACAAAGTAACGTGTTAGAGTAGTTGGATTACTTTTTTGATGTAGCGAGTAATCTAACGCGTTAGGTCTGCCATTTAAATATTCAGTTATTTAGTTATATTTCTAAAAATGTAATCCGTTATTCTGACAATTTATGCAATCCGTAAGCCAGTCAGCATTGATTCCATTAGTGTGTGCGTGTGTGAGAAAGTCGTCCTACAACGTTTGTGGTCAGTGAGGTAAATAAGCATGTAGGTTATCCAGTAGCTCTGGTCATTACCGTATGTTTATTTATGGGTTAAGTGGGATTTAGGCAGCGCAAGCTCCTGCCAAGATGGCGACAACCAGAGCTTCTACAACTGAGATTCAAAACTGCTCCTCACAAAGCCTGAGGGTGACATCATGGAATGTTGGTCAGTTCTTTTTATACATTCTTTGGATAAAGCCAAACAGTTGGATGGTATATATATTATGCGTAAAGAAAAAGACCTAATGCTTTGGTAACTCTAATATAGTCGCACTAAAAACTCAGAAAGAACAGTATTAAGAGACATGTTTGAATTCTCTTTGAAGTCCTGTGTTAGCCAAAAAAAAGTATACAGTATTCTCGTTTCAAAGAAAACCCCAGAAAAAATTTTGGCTCATTTTACAAGCTTCAACTAACACAAGATTTACCTTTAAGGTACACAGAGGATTCCATAGCTACTGTACATCTCTACATACAGTAGGTAGTCAACAGGAATGCCAATTACCGCCGAGGCAAAACGACAGCGGCCAAAATAAACTCAATTTACGCTGGTGAAAAGTGGTTAATAACTTTCTGTGTGGCATTATATTTAGAGACATCACGTTCAGAGACATGTTCTGTGACACACATTGCGTAACATCATAGTGTGATGCTTTTTTTCCAGCACACACACACACACACCACAAATGTTAACACATCTCACACACACACATGCACGCAAACACACTCAGTGCCCGATGTCTCCTGGGATAGGCTCCAGGTCCCCCGCGACCCTGAACACAGGATTAAGCGGTATAGAAAATGAATGAAATGATGATTATATTGAGTGGCATTATAGTGTGATGTTTTTTCCAGCATCTGCGGCCTATTCTACACACGTACACATCACAAATGTTAACACTCATACACGTCTCTCTCTCCTCTTTCTCACACACGCATGCACACGCAAACACACTCATACTGTACAGTATATCACACACCTCACAAATGTTAACACGTCTCACACACACAAACACAATAGTTTTCTTTTAGGGTACATCTTAACATGCTCAAATAACATACAGGTTGTGCAGTGTACCTGTACACTCACACATGTACACACACATACGCACACAGACACTCACACCTCACAAATGTTAACACTAACACATCTCTCTCTCTCACACACACACACTCATTCAAAGATCACACACATACACAGCATACACATCACAAATGCTAACACGGATCACACACATAGTCCATGGAGACTCCTGTCTTACCACATCGGTCATCCTGTCCATCACCAGAGCAAACAAAAAGGGGCTTAGAGCCCATCCTTGATGCAGACCCACCTTCACCTTGAACTATTCTGTCACACCTACAGCACATCTTACCACATACAAACGCGTGCAAATACATTCACACGTGTATCACACACGCACAAACACACTCATAGATCACACACATACACACGTGTCCTTGCCCCATGCTGTTTTCATAAAACACGGTACTGACAAACAGGCTGCATCCCCTGATCAAAGTAGGTGTGGCACATCATGAGATACTAGCAAGTCACTCAGGTACTGTGGCGCGAGACCATTTATTGCTTTATTGGCCGATTTTAAAATAGTATTTTAAAATCAATGCAAAATTTCACTGGGAGCAAATGCAATGTGGATAAGACAGGGTTAATGTGCTTATATATTATGGTTTTAGTGAGGACTCTCGCTGCTGCATTCTGAATTAACTGAAGCTTGTTTATGCACCTAGTTGAACATCCAGACAGTAAGGCATTAAAATAATTCAACCTAGAAGTGATTTTTGTTTAGTGACAAATTTTCTTATCTGGGAAATATTTTTGAGATCTTCTTTGTCTTTCGGCTGTTCCCTTTCAGGGGTCGCCACAGCGAATCATCTGCCTCCATCTAACCCTATCCTCTGCATCCTCTTCTCTCACACCAACTAACTTCATGTCCTCTCTCACTGCATCCATAAATCTCCTCTTTGGTCTTCCTCTAGACCTCCTGCCTGGCAGTTCCAACCTCAGCATCCTTCTACCGATATATTCACCATCTCTCCTCTGAACATGTCCAAACCACCTCAATCTGGCCTCTCTGACTTTATCTCCAAAACATCTCACATGGGTTGTCCCTCTGATGAACTCATTCTTGATCCTATCCATCCTTGTCACTCCCAAAGAGAACCTCAACATCTTCAGCTCTGCTACCTCCAGCTCTGCCTCCTGTCTTTTCTTCAGTGCCACTGTCTCTAAGCCGTAGAGCATCGCTGGTCTGTCCAGTGTCCTGTACACCTTTCCTTTCATTCTCGCTGGTACTCTTTTATCGCACAGCACACCTGACACTTTTCTCCATTGATTCCAACCTGCCTGTACTCGTCTCTTCACCTCCTTTGAATACTCTCCGTCGCTCTGGACCGTTGACCCTAAGTACATAAAATCCTGCACCTTCTTTACCTCTGCTCCCTGTAGCCTCACCGTTCCTCTTGGGTTCCTCTCATTCACACACATGTATTCCGTCTTGCTGCGGCTAACCTTCATTCCTCTGCTTTCCAGAGCGTACCTCCACCTCTCCAAATTTTCCTCCACCTGTTCCCTGCTCTCGCTACAAAGCACAATGTCATCTGCAAACATCATAGTCCATGGAGACTCCTGTCTTACCTCATCAGTCATCCTGTCCATCACCAGACAAACAAAAAGGGGCTTAGAGCCCATCCTTGATGCAGACCCACCTTCACCTTGAACTATTCTGTCACACCTACAGCACATCTTACCACTGTCTTACAGCTCTCATACATGTCCTGCACCATTCTAACATACTTCTCTGCCACTCCAGACTTCCTCATACAACACCACAGCTCCTCTCTCGGCACCCTGTCGTACGCCTTCTCTAAATCTACAAAGACACAATGCAACTCTTTATTACCTTCTCTGTACTTCTCCGCCAGCATCCTCAAACCAAATACTGCATCTGATGTACTCTTTCTAGGCATAAAACCATATTGCTGCTCACAAATTCTCACCTCTGCCCTTAACCTAGCTTCCACTACTCTTTCCCACAGCTTCATTGTATGGCTCATTAGCTTTATACCTCTATTCAATTCAATTCAATTCAATTTTATTTATATAGCGCTTTTAACAATGGTCATTGTCTCAAAGCAGCTTCACAAAAATTAAAGAAATTAAAAAATAAAAAAAAAATACCTCTGTAACTGCCACAGCTTTGCACATCTCCCTTGTTCTTAAAAATCGACACCAATACATTTCTCCTCCATTCCTCTGGAATCCTCTCATTCTCCAAGATCTTGTTAAACAAATTAGTCAGAAACTGTACTGCCACCTCTCCTAAGCACTTCCATACCTCCACAGGTATGTCATCAGGACCAACAGCCTTTCCACTCTTCATATATATACTGAATATATAATATTCAAAATCAGTTCCAGTGAGGACTACACAGGGTATGGTATACAGCCATAACAAGTGAGATTCCAAATTGTAGTGAGCAAAACTGCACAGGTCAAAGGGAACTGCAAATAGTGTAGGGAACAAGTGAATAATGTAACAAACCTGAAGTGGATGCAAAATTATCCATAAGTCACTGCACCACGCTGGAATGTGAAAAAACGACCTAGCGTTAATTTCATGTACCATTCATTATTATGAAGAATGACATTACTTAATACTATTACTACTAATAATAATAATCTATAAGTAATCTACATATATTATGCAATAATGTGTTAACATTCCTTAGCTATTAATCTGCATTAGAAATTTTTTTTTTAGGAATGACAGTGTCCATCTTTTAAATTAATCAAATCACATTTAGTCACAAGTTATATATTTCGTTAGTATACTGTATGCAGAGCTCGATTTGGGCAAAAATCAGCTGGAAGGTCAGTCAGACACCACCAATATTGACCTCGGTGCAGACACATGCCTAGTATGACATCAATCACAGCAGATGGCACATTTCACATGCAGTAACTTTATGTTGTGGTGGATTTTGAAATTTATTCAAGAGATAAACACTGACTTACTCATAATCTATAGATCTTCATCCTGTATTCATGGTTGCTTGGGGCCTGGAGCCTCTCAGGAGACATAATACTGACTAATACTCTCTAATAACACTTTATTATTATGTTTACATTTGCACCTTTTTTTTTTTTTTTTTTTTTTTTTTAAATTTCAATTTCTATTTCTATTTATAGATTATTTCTTTTCTTTTGTTTCTTGTTATTTGCACAAAGTAGGAGCGGTTCAGGATACATTTCACTGCGTGTTGTACTTGTATAACTATGCATGTGACAAATAAAGAATCTTGAATCTTGAATCTTGAATCTTGAATCTAATTAATAGGAACCAACTGTTTTTGGGTTGAATCCCAAATAGTGTAAAATGGAAAACTAGTGCACTATGTAGGGAGTAGAATCATTGTTCCACACCCTAAGTAGCGGCATTGTTCAGTGGTTAGAGAGGGACTTGGGATTCAGCCTTGTGTTAGGAGCTAGTTACCTTTGTAGCTCAGGGTCACCGTGATACACAGCACGAATGGTTCAGACTTAAGTAATTACTAAGTAGACAAAGTGCTGTTCAAGGTTACATACATTATCTTGTTTTTTTTTCCTGCTGAACATGCTTCCTTGACTGGTTTTGAATGTGGGTTTTGGCCCTGGCATCTAGAAATAATGCATCCTTTGCCACCCTGGAGTGGGCATAACGTTGGCAGACAGGTGTCATGATATCAGGTACAAAAGATTTACCGTATACAGTGTGACCAGAGAGTCTCATCAGACCTGAGAATTTTGTTTCTCATGGTCTGAGAGTCCTTCAGGTGCCTTTTGGCAAACTCCAGGCGGGCTGCCATGTGCGTTTTACTAAGGAGTGGCTTCCGTCTGGCCACTCTACCATATAAGCCTGATTGGTGGATTGCTGCAGAGATGGTTGTCCTTCTGGAAGGTTCTCCTCCCTCCACAGAGGACCTCTGGAGCTCTGACAGAGTGACCATCGGGTTCTTAGTCACCTCCCTGACTAAAGCCCTTCTCCTCCGATCGCTCAGTTTGGATGGCCGGCCAGCTCTAGGAAGAGTCCTGGTGGTTTCTTCCACTTACGGATGATGGAGGCCACTGTGCTCATTGGGACCTTCAAAGCAGCAGAAAATTTTCTGTAACCTTCCCCAGATTTGTGCCACGAGACAATTCCTTTGACTTCATGCTTGGTTTGTGTTCTGACATGAACCGTCAACTGTGGGACCTTATATAGACAGGTGTGTGTCTTTCCAAATCATGTCCAATCAACTGAATTAACCAGAAGTGGACTCCAATTAAGCTGCAGAAACATCTGTGAAGGCTGTGAATACTTATGTACAGTACATGTGCGTTCTAAATTTTTTTATGTTTAATAAATTTACAAAAATCTCAAGTAAACTTTTTTCATGTTGTCATTATGGGGTGTTGTGTGTAGAATTCTGAGGAAAAAAATATTTAATTCATTTTAGAATAAGCCTGTGACAACAAAATGTAGAAAACGTGATGCGTTGTGAATACTTTCCGGATGCACTGGACACTTCAAAGTGCATGCACACAAGCGCTCATGCTTGCACACACACACACACACACACACACACAGATAGGCTACAGTACAGTACCTCCCACTTTCTTCCCTGTAAGCCTGTTATCATAAAGCCATGGAGAAGAGAAGGTGTGTCTTTATATATCCTTATATACAGTTATAAAAAAAAAAAATAATAGCAGTGTGTTGAAAAAAGTGAGTAAAGCTCCATATTCATATAATAACTTTTAATTAAAGTCCCTGTACATTCTATTCTGAATCACAATATGAAGAAAAATGCGCTAAATGTATTATTAGTTTAATGTAAGTGAATAAAAACAAATATTAGTCTGTTAAAAAAATAGCAGTGCCATCACTCATCTTTACAAAGTGATCAATTTACTGTTTAAACAAAAAGCTTGAAGTTTAATCTTTCTTGTGCATCTCTGAACTAATATTTTTTTGTATAACCAGGTTTCTGAGAACTGCTTCACACCTGTGACAATTATACTACACGCCACAATTCCTCTGCATTCCTTGGTTTTGCTTCAGAAACAGCATTTTTAATGTCAGCCCACAAGTTTTCTATTGAATTAAGGTCTGGGGATTGGGCTGGTCACTCCATAACATCAATCTTGTTGGTCTGGAACTAAGATGCTCCTCGCTTACTGGTGTATAACTTTAGATGTTTTGTCTTGTTGAAACACCCATTTCAATGGCATTTCCTCTTCGGCATAAGGCAACATGACCTCTGTAAGTATTCTGATGTACTCAAGTTGATCCATGATCCCTGAAATGTGATAAATAGGCCCAACACCATAGTACGAGAAGCTACATCCCCATATCATGATGCTTGTGCCTCCATGCTTCACAGGCTTCACAGTGTACTGTGGTTTGAATTCAGTGTTTGGGGGTCGACCTGACAAACTGTCTGCGGCATCTAGACCCAAAAAAACAAATCTTGCTTTCATCAGTCCACAAAATATTGCACCATTAGTCTTTTTTCCAGCAATGGGACTTTGGGGGGGCTTCTTGCTGATAGCTTGACTTCACATAGCCGTCTTCTAATATTAACAGCACTAACAAGTAACTTTAGATGTTTTTTGAGTCAATTCTGTTATTCTTTGGTCCATTCGAATGGTAGTTTTCCATTTTCTTCCACGTCTTTAAGGTTTTGGTCTCCATTTTAGCTGAGCGGCCTATCATTTTCTGCACTTCTTTGCATGTTTTCCCATCTCTAATCAACTTTTGAATCAAAGTACGCAGTTCTTCTGAACAATGTCTAGACGTCCCGTTTTCCTCTGATTTTCAGAGAGAAACGCACAGGACCTTTTCTGCATTTATCCTTAAATAAGGGGAACTTGTTTGGCACCTGTTTTTGACAGAATAATTTACCTCTCTAATTGAACTCCACACTGCTATTTTTTTGAACAGACTAATATTTGTTTTTCTTCACTTACATTAAACTAATAATACATTTAGCACATTTTTCTTTATGTTGTGATTCAGAATAGAATGTGCCGGGTGTCCAATGCATTTATGTGATTTAAATTAAAAGTTATTTACACCGCGTTCCAATTTATTATGCAAATTGGATGTAAGTGTCAAACATTAAATGTTTAGTTTTTAAATTAAACTCATGGATGGTGTCGTGTCTCAGGGCTCTTTGGATCACTGAAATGAATCTCAGACACGTGTGATAATTAGTTTGCCAGATGAGGCCAATTAAAGGAAAAGTACTGAAGAAGGTTGTTCCACATTATTAAACAGGCCGCAGGTTTCAAACAATATGGGAAAGAAAAAGGATCTCTGCTGCCGAAAAGCGTCAAATAGTGCAATGCCTTGGACAAGGTATAAAAACATTAGATATTTCATGAAAACTTAAGAGTGATCATCGTACTGTGAAGACATTTGTGTCTGATTCAGAGCACAGACAGGTTCGTGCAGATAAAGGCAGAATGAAGAAGGTTTCTGCCAGACAAATTCATCAGATTAAGAGAGCAGCTGCTGAAATGCCGTTACAAAGCAGCAAACAGTTATTTGAAGCTGCTGGTGCCTCTGGAGTCCCGCGAACCTCAAGGTGTTGGATCCTTTAAAGGCTTGCAGTTGTGCATAAACCTACTATTCGGCCCCTAATCAATGCTCACAAGCAGAAACGGTTGCAGTGGGCAAAGGCATACATGAAGACAGTCTTGTTTACTGATGAGTGTTGTGCAACCCTGGATGGTCCAGATGGATGGAGTAGTGGATGGTTGGTGGATGGCCACCATGTCCCAACAAGGCTTCGAGGTCAACAAGGAGGTGCCGGAGTCATGTTTTGGGCCAGAATCATGGGGAATCACATCAAGGTGTGAAAATGACCTCTGCAAAGTATATTGACTGACCACTTTCTTCCATGGTACAAAAAGAAGAACCGTGGCTTCCGTAGCAAAATCATCTTCATGCACGACATCTCAAAAGATGAGAAACTCATGGTGTGGCCACCATCCTCCCCTGACCTCAACCCCATTGAGAACCTATGAGGGTGGGAGGCAGTTTGATTCAAAACAGCAGCTCTGGGAGGCCATTCTGACATCCCGCAAAGAAATTCAAACAGAAACTGTCCAAAAACTCACAAGTTCAATGATCTACATTTTCCCAATGTGGCAGCACAAACCTTGGCACTGTGTATGAGATAAAGGCCCCAACATACTTCATTGCTCCACCTATGGTGCCATGTGATTGGGCTAAAGGTTCGCTGTCCCTGCAAGATGGGCTGGTCCTTGGCACAAAAACAAATAAAACAATAATAATTAAAAATAATAATATACAGCCAAAAAGTGTCTGCCCATGGAAAAATACCTGGTATGCCAGGTTACCAATCCAGCCCTAAGCATATCTTTTTGTAATGCATCAGTTTTTGTCCTAATATTTAATCAGTATTTTATTTCACTAGTGTTGCAACAGGTATCCAAGGTGCTTACTGTACATTACCAGGGTAATGCATGGAGGAAGTGATTGTCTGCATTGGTGATGGCAGTTCTTTAGTTCTTTATTAAAGTGGTGATTGGTGGTGTTGCAGGTTGTTCTGAATGGAGAAATTTTGTCCTTGGAAGTCAGTTGACATTCCCTGCACAGGGAGCCCCAAAACAGTACACTGTTAAAAGGAATGCAGCAAGTAATTCAGCTCCTTCTTTGTCTTGCATCTGTTGTTCTTGTTTGTTTTCATTATCCTGTTTAGTTAACTGGTGTCTTTGTTTGGTTTCCTGATCTCTTTAGCCCTGGTAGCATGATAAACATAATTCTCAGCTATAGTTACTAGCCATAGTCATAGTTTTCTTGATCCCGTTTGTGTTTATAATGTTCTCACTTCCCGACAGCACCTATGTATCTACAGCAGTGGTTCTCAAAATGTGGGGCGCAATGAACGAGAGGAAATTTGTGGAAAATAACAGGAAAGTACCTATTCTAATTCATGCTTTTCTTTATTGATAATGAAGATCGTACACTCAAAACTAAACAACCACAGACAAATAAATGGATCATTAATACAAGTAAATTTAAAATAACATCAGTTGTGGGCCGGGAGAAAAAGTGGAACCATTGTGGAACAAAAACGGTTTAACGTTGGACAAACTTGAGCAGCGCTGCCCAGTGGCTCGCGCAGGTTTGTGATTCGAGCAGCGCTGCTCAAGTTTGTCCAAGTTTGGGCAACAGCTACTCTGACAGAAATAAACCGCGCCGACCATCAAAATACATTTTACCCCGCTGGGATGCGCACGTACAATCCAGGCATGGCAAGGCGGAAACAATATTAAACAGTCCTGACATTTTAAATTGTTTTTAAATAAAAACACAGGGGGTCGCGCAGGTTTGTGATTCGAGCGGCGCTGCGCGATCCACCGGGCTGCGCAAATAAACCAGATCATCACTGCGCTATTCAGATAGTCGCGCTGCGCTGTATTTGCGCACATATTTGGTTAAATCGGGTGCCACGGTTTCGTCCCACTTTTGCTGTGTTTGGCTTCACATACACTTCGACAATGGAAGAAGACGCTGCAGCAGCAGTGAGTTTACTTACATGTGACGAAACCAACAATGAGGAGATTGTAAAGAAAAAAAGTGCATCGTCTCTGGTGTGGAATTGGTTTGGGTATAAGAAAAGTGATACGAATGAGATGAATGTGATTTGGAAGGTACACAAGTGCACTGTTTTAACAAGTGGTGAAAACACGTCAAACATTTTCTATCATCTGAAATCCAAGCATCCAAACGAATATGGCCAAAGTAAAAAAAATGCGGCAAACCCCAGCAATTCACAGTTTATGTTTTACATAAAATTATGTAAAACAATTTGTGTTTTCATTTTTATTTATGCATTTTCAGATACAAATTGCTATATTGTGATATATATATCGTTATTGAGTTAGAAAATTGCTTCTACCGTGATAGAAGATTTTGGTTATATCGCCCACCCCTAATGAAGCCTATCTTCAGCTTGGATTCATGGTGGTGATGGTGGGGGCAGAAGAGAGACCCGTGTGTGTTTTGTGTCTTAAACTGCTGGCAGCAGACAGCATGAGACCCAACAAATTAGGAAGACACTTAGAGACAACACACTCCAGTCACGTTAATAATCCACTGAACGTCTTTGAAAGAAAGCTGGCAGAATACAGACAGCAGGAGAATCGCATGGTAACATCTGAATCAGTGGACAGCAAAGCACAAGTGGCTTCATTCAAAGTTACATACAGAATTGGCCAGTGCAAAAAAAACTACAAACGATTGCTAAGCAGCTAATAAACATGGGGTCAATTATGCAAAGATAAGTGACAACGTAAGCCTTTTATAACAATTGCACGTGTATTTAATCTTTTTTTAACTTGGTGTTTGATCTTATTGGTTTAGAAATTGATATTTCAATAAACAGTAAACTTGGCCGATTTCGTTATTATTTTGTTGACAAGTGGGGCTTGAAAATTCGCTCACCCCCTTAAGTGGGGAATGACAGAAAAAGTTTGAGAACCACTGATCTACAGTGACGGCTCACAATGCCAAGTGGCTGAATGCACTGCTAGACCACCAGTAAGGTAACATTTAGGTCTCCTTTTGAGTGAGTACTATTCACAACTTACTCCACACTATTGAGTATTACCCCTGTTTCTCACCCCAACCTTTTAATACTGAGAATCTCCAGCTGGCACTGCAACATCCCTTGAAGATAGACTGGAAAAGAAGCTAGGCCTGCCCCAAATGAGCACACTGCCCTGGGGGAACATCTCTGTGGCAGAGGGCATTCTTATTTTTGGTATCATCACCAACAAGTTCCCAGTCAAAAAATTATTTTGCATCATCAGTCATATCTTCCAAATAAATGGCAATGTTTAACAATTTTTTTCAGGGTATGCAGTATTTGCCATTGCCATTTATTTGGAAAATATGACTGACGATGCAAAATTTTAAGATCACATGAAATCATTAATTATCACATACATTTACATTTGGGCATTTGGCAGACGCTCTTATCCAGAGCGACTTACATTTTTTTTTTTTTATCTAATTATACATCTGAGCAGTTGAGGTTTAAGGGCCTTGCTCAGGGGCCCCACAGTGGCAACTTGGTGGTTGTGGGGTTTGAACCTGGGATCTTCCGAACCGTAGTCTAATGCCTTAACCACTGAGCTACCCCTGGCCCTGACACATACTTGTTTGACTCCTTTTTAAAAACCTAATGATAACGTGCATTATCATTAATTACTGTCACTAATTAATATAATTAATTCTTATATTGAATCCCAAGACTGGGTGTGGCGGGTATACTGTAGCTTTGTTTCCCTGTGAAACTGGGCTATCTAGTGCAGTAGCCTAAACTGTAGGAAAAGAAAGGCAAGAAAAGACAAGCAAATTATATTAAGTAGACATTTTAATTAAAGTATGTAAAATGACCAAAAACAATTACATTTACACCATTACAACATTACAGTTGTTCACAGAATTACAAGCCTAAAACAACTTCAGAAGGGCATTGAAAAATAAAACATACCAAGTTATCCAACCAAAAACATCATGTTATTGTCAAAAAGTTTTAAGGAATTTAATTAAATGTATACAAAATAATATGGAACAAAAAGAAAAATCTAAAAACGGGCAATCTTCTATATCACGGTTCTTGCATTACTCATTATGGTTTGATGCTGTATCACCTGGACAATTTCTGTTTAAATCCTCCTCATCTGTGAAGTGAAAAAAGTCAGTCAAATCGTTATGTCTCCAAAACAATGAACTGAATTATCAATGATCTGGCATACACATAACTCGTCCCAGTACTCATACTCCAGTACACCTATACCGAATGGCAACTACGCTAATTCTCCCCATCTGTTCTGTATTTCTCTACCCATCCCGAGGCATCGGGAGATTTTGCCAGCTTCAGTAGACAAAGGCTGACCCTGCGAGGTTCCTGAGGCATCCAGAGAAGGACCAGCTCCAGCTGGATTCAGCTTTATGATGGTTGGAGCTACACATGCTGCTCCTGTGCTTCCAGTGATCCAGACCTCATCTGCCCTCTGCACCTACTGACTCGTCCCTATGCTGAACTGGTCTTCATGTCAATTTAAATAATTTCTGTCATATTGAATTTTCACCTGCACAACACACAATATGTTATATCATTTCTATCTGTTATCACCCAAATGAGGATGGGTTCCCTGTTGAGTCTGGTTCCTCTCAAGGTTTCTTCCTAATGCCATCTCAGGGAGTTTTTCCTTGCCACCGTCGCCATCACCCTTGGCTTGCTCATCAGAGACATTTCATTCATTCGTCTCATTATTATCTGCACATTTTTCTCACACATCCACACTTCCAATTATTTTCTTTTCTATAATTATTATTATTATTTGTTTTTATTTATTTATTTTCTATTATAATTTTATATATTTATTTATTATTTTATATATAATTATTCTATATATAGGTTTTTTTTTTTTTTTGTTAAATTTCTTTAATTTTTGTGAAGCTGCTTTGAGACAATGACCATTGTTAAAAGCACTATATAAATAAAATTGAATTGAATTGAATTGAATTACTTACCACTATATGCTGTCCCACACCATATGCAGTAAAAATGCAGTCTCCTCAGGTATGATGTGATGGACTGCAGCTTCAGTAATGACTGAATACACAAGGACACAATATAGAAAACATTATGACAGGAAATATTTTCAGCCAATGTCATATATTTTTGCTTATTTTTATTTATTTATTTTTTACAGTTAACTCTGTGTTGTCTTTAATCTCTTCAGTGTTGGATTCATTGTCGGGAGCCTCTTCATTCCCTATTACTTCAGGCCAGTACCAACTGTGACTTGGTACCATTCCCTAACCAGGAACACAAAACAGCAAAAAAAAAATAAAACACTTCAAAACACAAAGAGATATAGATGGGGACATTTGGCAGGAGGGCAAAATATCTTCATATATTTTCTTTTGTTGAGACCTTTTGTCTGTCCAGCTGTTCACAGGCCCACTGACTCCTCCTTAGGTCTCCATCAGTTTCATGCTTTTCTCTTTCAATTCTTTTGCGCTCTCTGTAATTAACATAATGCATTAAATGAATATTGGTTACATTTGACACAGCATTTTTAGCACGCCTAAAAATAGATTATTTTTTTGTAGTCTAAATAGGAATTTCTAACCGTGGGCTATTGTTGTTTACTTATAATATTTGTTAATTTAATTTAAACTAATTTCTCCTCTTTAATTTCCTACGTACAGTAGTCTAATCAGCGCTCAACCGCATGCATAAAGTTTTCAGAGTGCAGAGGAATTTTGTTGTAATAAATAATATTTATGCAGTATAATCAGTGCCTCTTATGCCTATTTACTCTAGGTTGTTGTTTTAGTGTTACTGTAAAATAGCATAAAAACAGGATATCATGGGTTGTGTATAGAGTGATTAAAAACAATACAACGCATGTTATGATATGGAAACTTTCCATCTCTTCCATTCCATAAAAAAGAGCAGTCAGTGATATATTATGCAGGAATTTAGGCATAAACTATACATAGTGTATTGCACATTTTCAGAAACTGTATTGCACACATTGTACATTTGACTTATAGGGTTATATATGTATTGCACTATAGGGTTTTATATTACACTAAAAATATAGAGATATGTTGTAATAAAATACTATCCAAAGTTAGCAGCTTATGAGTGTGTTTGATTGTGTTTGATGGGAGAGGACCTACAGATCACGGCTAGAGTTCAGCAGTCTAATTGCCTCAGGGTAAAAGCTGTTTTTGACCCTGGTGGTTTGAGCCTCTCATATCATCTCTAATTAAAATAGTTGTTCCACCAGAAGCTCTCATTATTGGCAGGGCTTGGAAAATCGCTAGCCCGACGTCCCAGGGCTGTTGCGTCTTCCAGTCGGGCTACCAAATCCTATCTCAGCCCTGCCCGTCGGGCTATCATGAGAAGGAAAGCTGGGTAATTATGTAATTTTTGGGCATCGATGAGCCACTGTCAATATGTGAAATCGCGTTTGAATTCGCGCTTGTTTTTTTACTTTCACTTTGCGATTGCACAAACTATGTATAGAGCGCGGCAGTACTGATTGGTCAGTGACGAATTAATTGTGCACCAATTTCTCTGACATCATCTTATCACTCATTAGCTTACTATTCAAACGTGACAAATGAAATCTCCCGCAGCAAGCTTAAACATGTGATAGAGGTTGATTGCGCAGAGAACTTAAAAAATCACTGACTGTTGTGTGCGCATGTGTAAAAATTACGCAGGTATTTAAGTTCTGCTGAGCCAAATAAGACAGGTCAGGGTGAAGAAGGGACAGCCAAAGAAAAGCCTACCACAAAGTGGAAAAGTTATGACAAATCTCTGCATCACAAGACATGCATTGGTGCTCAGTCTGCAGCATCTTTCCCAGAACAAACACTAATTGCAAAAAATATACTAAAAATAAACCAAGCACAACGAAGTCCTGAAAAAGTGCACTACCATTGGCAAAATTTTGCAGTCTTTGCAAACTTCAAAAAGCAACATCGAGTGGCATTTACTCATCCGTGACTTCAGTGGAAATTTCTGATTTCTGAAAATCACAAACTTTGCGAGCCCTGATTGGGACCGAAAGTATTAAAAGCAATAAATTTTTTAAAAAGTGAAAGCGTTATCTGATGGTAGCAGTGTCTCTTGAAGGCATACAGCAATTGGGTTGATGGTTACAGTTAGACGTTGTAACTCCGCTAAATTAGCCCGAACACCATGACAGTAGGGCTGGGCGATTTGGCCTAAAATCAAAATCTCGATTAATTGAACATTTTAACTCGATTTCGATTAATAAACGATTATTATTTTTTTGCCCTCATAGTTCACTGACGAGTTTTGTACAGTAAATATGTTCACAAGTGAGAGATTTTTGAATGAAGGCTGCATTACTTGATTGATTAATTGAAGGCAACACACACTATCTACTATCTATGATTATTTATTGAACATCAATGTTGAACAACTTAAACTGAAGCCACAAAAATTAAAGGGTTCATTAAATTACATTTTAAAGTATAGTTTATTAACAAAAACAGATGACCGATTTGGCCTTAAAAATTAAGATACTATAGGCACATGCTCAGAATCTTTACAAGGCAAAGATTTTTATTAAAAAAAAAATACTTGTTTGTGATGATAAAAAGTATCTTGTGATATATTAATGTTTTGAGATTTTTAAACAATAATGAGACAACATTTAGACCACACACACTTGGGCTGTCTGTTTATTCCACAATTCAGAGTTAAATGAAGGCTATTTCACACGGCCCCAATAAACTGACATAATGGCTTAAACATGCAGTGACAACAAACATGGAATGAATTATGCAGCCATCAATCTGGACCAGGACAATTTCACTTTTACTATATAGTTGGGTACCTGCTAGGTGTTGTATAGTTCATATTTGCTCGGCCAGAACGGTTTAAGCCACGAAAATAATGTTTTATTGATAAACTGCGCAGCATTCGGCAACGTGAACACTCCCGTTAGTAATGAGGCGAATAAGGAGCTAAACTTCGAGCCGTAAAATGAGACGCTGCGCAATAAGGAGCCAAACAAACCGGAAGCTGCGAATAAGGAGCTAAACTTCAGCCGCAGAATGAGACGCTGCGCAATAAGGAGCCAAACGAATTGGAAGCTGCTTTTATTGATACAGTGGTGTGACAACCAGACTGCTCATTACCGTCGCACTCACCGCCGTGGAAACGCGGCAGCGGCCGAAATAAACCAGGAGCATTTCAAAATAATTCGTGAAATGACCGCCAGGTGGCGCAAATTGACATTTTCCGTCGTATCGGTTTTTAAATATATTCAGAGCTTAAGTCATAATACTGTAAAGTCAAAACAATATGTTGTAGCAAAGTAATACTACAATTATGATAATTTACACATCCAACAAACATGTAGAACTATAAATATAAAAAATATGAGTTAGAAAACTTTGGTTTTATTTTGTTTAGACAGACTCTCTGTTTTTATCTGTTTAGTGTTATTATTAAAGAAAACAGCGCAAACAACAGCACTAGGGCTTTCAAAAAAATTATTTCGACAATACTTACAGTTGTTAGAGTTTAAGACATCAAGATTTAAATATAGAAATAACTAAAACAAATAGAGCAAACTTCCAGAATAGATAATAAAAAATAAATCAATAAAAAAGATGTATGCAGTATAATCGGGGCCTCTCATTACATTATATTTTGGTTCAGTGCCAGACGAAGTGCGAGCTAATATTGTCTTACATTTGTGAATAAAATATCATTGTTTTATTCAGAGATTTACAGTATTTGTGCAAAATAATAGTTATGACATAATTAAATATAAATATAATTACAGGCTCTGGATTCGTTTTTCGTTTGCAGTATAAAACCAAAATACATCTTACTATTTTTGAGAGATTCGTCGTAAAAAAAACTGTTTTTTTTTTTCAGATATTTGTCTGTACAAAATAATATTTATGCAATATAATCACGGGCTCTTGATTCGTTATTCGTTTGCAATATAAACCAAAATACATTAACCATATACAGTGGTGTGAAAAACTATTTGCCCCCCTCCTGATTTCTTGTTCTTTTGCATGTTTGTCACACAAAATGTTTCTGATCATCAAACACATTTAACTATTAGTCAAAGATAACACAAGTAAACACAAAATGCAGTTTTTAAATGAGGGGTTTTATTATTTAGGGAGAAAAAAAATCCAAACCTACATGGCCCTGTGTGAAAAAGTAATTGCCCCCTGAACCTAATAACTGGTTGGGCCACCCTTAGCAGCAATAACTGCAATCAAGCATTTGCGATAACTTGCAACGAGTCTTTTGCAGCGCTCTGGAGGAATTTTGGCCCACTCATCTTTGCAGAATTGTTGTAATTCAGCTTTATTTGAGGGTTTTCTAGAATGAACCGCCATTTTAGGGTCATGCCACAACATCTCAATAGGATTCAGGTCAGGACTTTGACTAGGCCACTCCAAAGTCTTCATTTAGTTTTTCTTCAGCCATTCAGAGGTGGATTTGCTGGTGTGTTTTGGGTCATTGTCCTGCTGCAGCACCCAAGATCGCTTCAGCTTGAGTTGACGAACAGATGGCCAGACATTCTCCTTCAGGACTTTTTGGTAGACAGTAGAATTCATGGTTCCATCTATCACAGCAAGCCTTCCAGGTCCTGAAGCAGCAAAACAACCCCAGACCATCACACTACCACCACCATATTTTACTGTTGGTATGATGTTCTTTTTCTGAAATGCTGTGTTACTTTTACGCCAGATGTAACGGGACACGCACCTTCCAAAAAGTTCAACTTTTGTCTCGTCGGTCCACAAGGTATTTTCCCAAAAGTCTTGGCAATCATTGAGATGTTTTTTAGCAAAATTGAGACGAGCCTTAATGTTCTTTTTGCTTAAAAGTGGTTTGCGCCTTGGAAATCTGCCATGCAGGCCGTTTTTGCCCAGTCTCTTTCTTATGGTGGAGTCGTGAACACTGACCTTAATTGAGGCAAGTGAGGCCTGCAGTTCTTTAGATGTTGTCCTGGGGTCTTTTGTGGCCTCTCGGATGAGTTGTCTCTGCGCTCTTGGGGTAATTTTGGTCGGCCGGCCACTCCTGGGAAGGTTCACCACTGTTCCATGTTTTTGCCATTTGTGGATAATGGCTCTCACTGTGGTTCGCTGGAGTCCCAAAGCTTTAGAAATGGCTGTATAACCTTTACCAGACTGATAGGTCTCAATTACTTTTGTTCTCATTTGTTCCTGAATTTCTTTGGATCTTGGCATGATGTCTAGCTTTTGAGGTGCTTTTGGTCTACTTCTCTGTGTCAGGTAGCTCCTATTTAAGTGATTTCTTGATTGAAACAGGTGTGGCAGTAATCAGGCCTGGGGGTGACTACAGAAATTGAACTCAGGTGTGATAAACCACAGTTAAGTTATTTTTTAACAAGGGGGGCAATCACTTTTTCACACAGGGCCATGTAGATTTGGAGTCTTTTTTCTCCCTTAATAACGTAAACCTTCATTTAAAAACTGCATTTTGTGTTCAATTATGTTATCTTTGACTAATAGTTAACGGCTTTTGATGAGCAGAAACATTTAAGTGTGACTAACATGCAAAAGAATAAGAAATCAGGAAGGGGGCAAATAGTTTTTCACACCACTGTAATATAAACCAAAATATAAACCAAAATATTTAATTTGCTGTATTAAATATTTATGCCGTCTCATCAAGGATCCAAAGATTGCCTTGTACTAAATAATATTTTTGCTGATTTTTTTCTGCGATTCAGTTGTGTGATGTTTTAATGATGAATGATGTTTTACTGTATGTTTACTGTATATAAAAAAAAATATGAGTTAGAAAACATTGGTTTTATTTTGTTTAGACAGACTCTCTGTTTTTTGGAATTTTGGAATCCACAGACGCAAAAGAACATGATAATAATAATCAAAAGAATAATATTAATCTTTTTGCTGTTTATTTCCACCATTTAATAATGTTTTAATTATCAATAATTAAAGCTGCTCGTGTCGGCTCATATCGGGAGCATTTTTTATGAAAGATAAACAAACAGCTGTGTGTGAATGGAAAAGAGTGCGCTTTGCCGAGTTTTGATCTACTGTAAAGTCAGATGATCACATTTAAACAATTTATTCATACAGATGTACCTGTTTTACATGGAAAGTTACAGGTTTGGGCTACTGTTATCTACTTCAAATATTTGAAGTTAAAAGCTAAAACTTGAAGATTTGAAGCTAAAACTTCAGCCCTTTTCATATTTTCCCCGTGGTCGTTATTAAAAAATATATATAAATAAAAGTTTTGCCTTCCAAGGCAACAGATTATGGAGCTTCTTGAGCTGCTCAGACCTGCGCGTGCGTCGTACTTACACTCCCCGTCCCGATGTCCAGCTGCTCGCTGCTTTTTGTTTAAAATATGTTTCATTCATCATTAGCCATTATCCATAACTTTATGGGTTTTTCTTTTGACACGTTTTATTTTTATGAAATTTGATTTAGTTAAATGACAAAATAACCATGGGAGTTTCAAACCCCGCATCCATTCATGTTTCTGTGTGATTGTAATGTTTAATACCCCTACAGTATTCACTTACTGTATGCGGTGTGTTATACCCCTATCTCACCTGCTCGGTCTCGCGCTGTGACCGTAGGCTTGATCATGATTCACCCCGAGTCTTTGCGCTGTGATTACGTTTCCATGTTTCCGCGTGAAAAATTCCGCGAAGATCTTCCGCATGTTAAACATGTTTATTTTTTTGCGTGGTAAGATGGAAACGTAATAACAGCACCAAAACTCGCACCAAATCATAATGAACCGCACTTATGGCCCCGCGTGTGAGATAGATGTATTAAACCTCCACTCTGTCATCTCATCGTATTCATTCCATAAGTGCGCTATACAACCAGTGTGTAAGTGTGTACAAACAACAGCACAATGCATGTGTGAATGGCTGAAACGTTAAGTCAGATGAACGCGCGCGCCGATATGAGAGATTAGATCTTTCAGCACGCCGATGTCAGTCACTAGCAAGGAGCATTTACTGATCACATTTAAACAATTTATTCATACAGATGTACATGTTTTATAGGTCGTTTTTCGTTTGCAGTATGAAACCAAAATACATCTTACTATTTTTGAGAGATTTGTTTTTAAAAAAATCTAAAAAATAAATAAATAAAAATTCAGATATTTGTCTGTACAAAATAATATTTATGCAATATAATCACAGGCTCTTGATTCGTTATTCGTTTGCAATATAAACCAAAATACATTAACCATATAATATAAACCAAAATATAAACCAAAATATTTAATTTGCTGTATTAAATATTTATGCCGTCTCATCAAACTCGCAACTCACTCCGAAGAGCATCCTTCTCTGCCTTGCAAACGCCCAACTCACTTGAAATTTAATATCGTATATAATATTTAATATTGGCATAATATCCCTGCCCCAATTCTAACAGCTGTACAGTATGAATTGAAATAATAACAGTAGTGTTTTTCTTTACTGAATAGGCAGAGCCTCTGAATAGGCAGAGCCGTTGATGTCTTTGGTTTCGGCTGTGAGTGGATGCGCTGTAGTAATCCACGTTTTATACAAATTACATAAACTTTTTTCAGTCATGATATACTAACATATATTTCACGCGCACGCCGATATGAGAGATTAGATCTTTCAGCACGCCGATGTCAGTCACTACAGTAGCAAGGAGCATTTACTGATCACATTTAAACAATTTATTCATACAGATGTACATGTTTTATAGGTTTGTTACTGAAGAACTATGGCAGCGGGCACACCTAAAAATAAACGCATTATTTTTTTATATAGTTTTATATAAATAAAAAATGCTTTTATAAATGTGGGCTACTGTTATCTACTTAGTGGGCTACTCCGTTATCTACGGAGTTTGGGTTCATTTTCTGACGCGCTCAAGTTCACCAAAATCAATACAGAACCCCGTTTACTTTATTTATTTAACAAAATCATAAAGTTTTTTCGTCATTGTGAGTGCACCTAAATAAAAGTAGAGTCTTTGCCGAGTTTTGATCTAAAGTCAGATGAACGCGCGCGCCGATATGAGAGATTAGATATCTCTTTCAGCAAACACATATTAATGGTGTTAAATAAGCGCTATGCGGCGCTGGGAGAAACGCACGCCGATGTCAGTCCCTAGCATTTACTTACATCTAAACTGAGTCATTTACATAAATCACTGATCACATTTAAACAATTTATTCATACAGATGTACATGTTTTATAGGTTTGTTACTGAAGAACTTTGGCAGCGGGCACACCTAATAATAAATGCCGGATTATTATTATTATTTTTATTTATAGTTTTATATAAATAAAAATGCTTTTATAAATGTGGGCTACTGTTATCTACTTCAAATATTTGTTAAAACAGCGGGGGAAATTCACTCTGACCATTTTAATAATTCATTGATAAGGTAGTGATTTCTTTGGTTACGGCTGTGCTGATCATGTCATCTCGTCGTCAGTGAGCGCGCCTATAATTCACTTCTCATACGAATGACATAATCTAATTTTTTTTTTCATTAGTTTATATTAAAGCAGATATTTCTCTTTCTATAAGTATATATTTTTCACGTCTGTGAGGCGAGTATACACGGAGCTTGGGTTCATTTTCTGACGCACCAAAATCAATACAGAACCCCGTTTACTTTATTTATTTAACAAAATCATAAAGTTTTTCGTCATTGTGTGTGCACCTAAATAAAAGTAGAGTCTTATGAGTCTTATGAAAGCTCCAAGATGACACAAGACCCTACACGTAGCCTTTCTACTATAATTACACAGTTTACAACGTTTACGTTGCTTAAATTCGATCCTAAAAAACTGAATTTAATTTTAATTATAAATTTGTACTGTAATGTTACTACTGTGATTATGAATTCGTTTATTTACAATGTTTCACTTTATTTTATCTGCAACGACGTGCAGCTGTGGACGACCTGCGCCTCATTAAGCCTGGAGAGAACGAGCTGATGCCTGAGGCGTCAGTCTATAGTTATATAGCGCCACTCAGTGGTAAAAGCCAGCAAACGCACAAACCCAAATGCTGACGCCATACGCTGCGACGGTAGAAGTCGCATACTGCCTGTGCACCCACTGTAAACTGCGCAGCTTTGGCCAGCGTGAACACTCCCGTTAGTAACGAGGCGAATAAGGAGCCAAACAAACCGGAAGCTGCGAATAAGGAGCTAAACTTCAGCCTCGTGTGCTTAGGGGCATCATATCTTTCACTAAAAAGTTAGAAACGGTCCTGGTTATATCCTTGCTCCTTTTGGACACCTTTCATAAGGTGTAATGGCCACGAAAGACGACACGAGCGATATCTGCTTTGGTACAGCCCCACTGCTAGTGCTGCTAGTTGACGGAGTAGCATCGGGTCACATTTTCATGCTCTGTGTGGTCGTGTGGGTGACGCGTTCATATAACGGAGTTCGTGCTACCTTTTTTGTCGACAATTTCAACATCTTTGGATAATAACTCGAGGTTAGATTCACTTTCGTTGCTGCTTCCACTCTTTTTTTTTTTTTTTTTTTTTGTCGTCCTAGTGTCAAGTTTGCTTCGCAAAGTGCGGCAGGAAATTAACTTTGACCTGCACGGCACGCGCAAGCTGCACGCTGATTGGTTGTTGTCGTGTTGTTCTGCTGTGTGATTGGCTCTTAGATTAATCCATATCGAGCAAAAAATGTCTATAGCTTTTCATAGTTTTTAAAATCAAATAAATCGCGATTCGATATGATATCGTTTATCGGCCCAGCTCTACATGACAGTTCCACTGAATTCTAAAGTTTTCCATGTCTTTCATTTCTGCATCTTTAATTTGTCTTGTTTTTGAAGTATCACTCTTTGATTGAGTAATACTTAACTTCCTGTTACTTTTATTTGCTTTTTCGTTCTCGGTTGTTGAACTCTGGTCAGTATGAAGGTCGTCAGAAGGAGATCCACTCTGGACTCCTGTATTCTTTTTCCTTGGGAGGGGATTATTGTGGTTGATGATTTGGGGTTCATCTGTATGCATCCAGGTGATATCTGTCTGGCAATCAATTGTCTTCACAGTTTTTTTGACCACACAAGCAAATGTTTCGTTTAAAGCGAAAACAGGAGCAGCAGCCACTACCTTCCTTGCTTCAGGGTAACTGATCCTCTTTAAACATCTGACCTTCTGTATTTCTTTTTCTTTGATCCACATGGGACATTGTTTTGATGCAGCTGAGTGATCGCCTGAGCAATTACAACATTTGGATGGCCTCCTTCGCCAAAATTACAACAGGATGTGTTTATTTTTGCATCCAGTTGATCCATGATTATTATTCTTTTTACATTTATTACTCCTTGGGTCTTAAGTTCGTTTTTTATTTCTTCTTCATCAACATTATCCAGTTCTCTGGTACGGATTACCCCTTTACTGTAGTTCCGCGTTGGGTGTGGTGATGTTTTATGTTGGCATGTAATACATTTTCAGCATTGGCCTTTTTGTTAGATTCCACAAGAATTTGTCCAGTTCGTAATTTTTTTTCTTCTTTTACCGTTCCTGCTATTCCTGTAATACCTTTTTGTATAACAAAAGGGGAAAGTTTGGTGATTGGGAGATCAGGAGAAGAAGCTTCAATGATAATAAATTTTGGCCAGTCATCATTACTTATCATAGAAACCATGTCTTTCCAAACGTTTTTTGAGTTGTGTTTTGTAGGCAAATTTTGTTTTTCTACTACTCCTCACCCACCCTGGAGCCCAAAAAATAGGGATACACAGCGCCACAGAACTCTGCAGATTATGCATCAAGGATATAGTGATGATATACTCAAGCAAAGTAAGCAACAAGTTGCTCAAATCACTTGATTGACCCTTAGCCAAAGTCTCCAATGAGTCTGAAAGTTACTGATGTTCATTTATCTCATAATATTCTAGGAGTATGCTGTGACCATCCGATTGATTGGATCGCGCCATTCCAACCTCGCGTCTAGATGAAGTAGGAGCCAAAGTGTCGTGTTCAAATAATGGAAGCTGCAGCAAACCACATTTCTCAGAAACCAGGATCCGACACCCGGATTTACTTTTTCAAAATAGTAATTTGGTAATGCACATTGTGATTTTATTTGTTTGTTTCCATCTACATTTATTTAAGTAACCCTAAAAAATACATGCCTAGATTTAAAGTTAAGCACCTTGATTCTCTGGCAGTTCCGTTATCCAATAATCTTATTCGTTCAAAAATAATGAGCTATAATTTATTATAATGGTGCAAACAAGAGATGATATCATGAGAATGTCCATTTCCAAACCTGAAATCCTCAAGAGACCTTTTCTCCATATGCTGCTTCACCTGCAGTTGTTTTCTGTATTTTTTCAACCTCTCTTCTGCCTTCTTTTTTCTTAGTTCTTCCATTCCAATGCCCCCTCTATCTAATAAATACACATGTTAATATGTTAGAGCACAGTTTATTTATCTGTACCAATTAGCATTAGTAGCATTATGAACTGGACATTAAAAATTGCACTTACCATTTTTTATGTTGATAGGTAGTGGTTCAACTCGTCCAGTACCTGAGAGATAAGAATTGATTAGCGCTCCAAAATTCTAATACAGGGTAGGAGAAATGGTACTATTTATAAAGGAAACAATGACTGCAAGGTATATACCAGAAATATACAAATGTTTCTTACACATAGTGAATATTTGGGTGGGGAACCCAAGTATATTGACAGCCGCCCAGGTATATTACCGACCTTTTGCTTTTTGGGTTATATCGCAAAAGTTTGGAGTTATAATGCAAAACATGACTTTTTTCTGCCGTTTTTTCTCGTCCTTTGTCCATCTAGGGGCTTCGTACTATAATGAAAACGAAAGCACTATTTAATTTTATAACTTTTTGAGAAAATTCATTAGTTCGTTCATTTTCTTTGAAGCTTCTGAACTCTGATGTTTTTTTAGTGTGACAGTGCTTTAGATGGAGCAGCGACTTACTTCTGAACTCGCTTCTGCGAAATTATCGCTAAATCAATGTAATGACCTGTGGATATAAAGCTTTATTATTGCTTTTGAATAAATCCGATCTACCACAGCAGATAATAAACTATGCTATGTCATAACCGAAACAAACACCACGATTATACCTCGTTTCGTTCAGTGTTGCTAGGCAACGGACCACGCGCCTCATCGGTAATCTTAACTTCACGGCACGGTCGTTAGGAGGGGGGTGTGATCACACCTAGGCTTTTGTTCTAGGCTGTCGGTCAAATATCTCTCCACTTGAAATGGAAGCACAAAAACACGAGGGGCAATGCGGAGGGGCAACCTGCAAGGGATTTCAGCATCTTCACAGTCTACTAAGCTGCTTATAAAGTAGACACTTTTTTTTTCATTTTGTAATCTTTCTCGTGTTTACCTTTTACTGTACAATGCATATTTTATATATATATTTTATGAATTACTGTAAATAAACTACATATGCAGTTGATTTACCAGAAAGGACTTTTCTGTTTTTTGTGTGCTAAACTAAATTTCAGGGTCAAGTAATAGCGATTTTATTATATACACACAGTGGCTTGCAAAAGTATTCGGCCCCTTGAACATTTCCACATTTTGTCACATTACAACCACAAACATGAATCAATTTTATTGGAATTCCACGTGAAAGACCAATACAAAGTGGTGTACACGTGAGAAGTGGAACGAAAATCATACATGATTCCAAACATTTTTTACAAATAAATAACTGAAAAGTGGGGTGTGCGTAATTATTCAGCCCCCTTTGGTCTGGTCAGTTGCCCATAGACATTGCCTGATGAGTGTTAATGACTAAATAGAGTGCACCTGTGTGTAATCTAATGTCAGTACAAATACAGCTGCTCTGTGACGGCCTCAGAGGTTGTCTAAGAGAATATTGGGAGCAACAACACCATGAAGTCCAAAGAACACACCAGACAGGTCAGGGATAAAGTTATTGAGAAATTTAAAGCAGGCTTAGGCTACAAAAAGATTTCCAAAGCCTTGAACATCCCACGGAGCCACTGTTCAAGCGATCATTCAGAAATGGAAGGAGTATGGCACAACTGTAAACCTACCAAGACAAGGCCGTCCACCTAAACTCACAGGCCGAACAAGGAGAGCGCTGATCAGAAATGCAGCCAAGAGGCCCATGGTGACTCTGGACGAGCTGCAGAGATCTACAGCTCAGGTGGGGGAATCTGTCCATAGGACAACTATTAGTCGTGCACTGCACAAAGTTGGCCTTTATGGAAGAGTGGCAAGAAGAAAGACATTGTTAACAGAAAACCATAAGTCGTCCCGTTTGCACAGCAAACATGTGGAAGAAGGTGCTCTGGTCAGATGAGACAAAATGGAAAACGCTATGTGTGGCGGAAAACTAACACTGCACATCACTCTGAACACACCATCCCCACTGTCAAATATGGTGGTGGCAGCATCATGCTCTGGGGTGCTTCTCTTCAGCAGGGACAGGGAAGCTGGTCAGAGTTGATGGGAAGATGGATGCAGCCAAATACAGGAAGAAAATCTTGGAAGAAAACCTCTTGGAGTCTGCAAAAGACTTGAGACTGGGGCGGAGGTTCACCTTCCAGCAGGACAACGACCCTAAACATAAAGCCAGGGCAACAATGGAATGGTTTAAAACAAAACATATCCATGTGTTAGAATGGCCCAGTCAAAGTCCAGATCTAAATCCAATCGAGAATCTGTGGCAAGATCTGAAAACTGCTGTTCACAAACGCTGTCCATCTAATCTGACTGAGCTGGAGCTGTTTTGCAAGAAGAATAGGCATTTAGATTTCAGTCTCTAGATGTGCAAAGCTGGTAGAGACATACCCTAAAATACTGGCAGCTGTAATTGCAGCAAAAGGTGGTTCTACAAAGTATTGACTCAGGGGGCTGAATAATTACGCACACCCCACTTTTCAGTTATTTATTTGTAAAAAATGTTTGGAATCATGTATGATTTTCGTTCCACTTCTCGCGTGTACACCACTTTGTATTGATCTTTCACGTGGAATTCCAATAAAATTCATTCATGTTTGTGGCTGTAATGTGACAAAATGTAGAAAAGTTCAAGGGGGACGAATACTTTTGCAAGCCACTGTATATAAAATAGCATGCATATTTATACATTTGGAATCTGCATCTACATTTTCTGTTACATGTATAGAATTAGTTTCAGCTGAAACTCATGATCAATGTTGTTAGGGTACTTGGTGATAATTAGTTTCAGCCAAATCATTAAAACTAACAATGGACTATGGAACTCTCTTGAGAGGTTGGAAGGTGTTACTCAGGGCACAAACTGCACAGACCAAACTGTTATCCTCTTGTACTGTTATAAAAATTCTAAATAGAAACAAACAAAATACAGATTTTTTTTCTCAGAGGTAAACAGAAAAGTGAGTGTCCACACATCAATTCAACAATTCCCTCGCTTTTCTTACATGATTCTTATGTGCGCATAAACAGTGAAATATTCCGCAGGTTTATAATACACCAAGTGCACAGCGTTCCTGCCGATTAGCCGCGTGGTCCGTTGCCTAGCAACACTGAACGAAACGAGATTTGTGGGATGCACATCCAGTGCACGAAGCTCCCGTTCCACCACATCCCAAAGATGCTCTATTGGGTTGAGATCTGGTGACTGTGGGGGACATTTTAGTACAGTGAACTCATTGTCATGTTCAAGAAACCAATTTGAGCTTTGTGACATGGTGCTGGAAGTAGCCATCAGAGGATGTGTACATGGTGGTCATAAAGGGATGGACATGGTCAGAAACAATGCTCAGGTAGCCTGTGGCATTTAAACGATGCTCAATTGGCACTAAGGGGCCTAGAGTGTGCCAAGAAAACATCCCTCACACCATTACACCACCACCACCAGCCTGAACAGTGGTAACAAGGCATGATAGATCCATGTTCTCATTCTGTTTACGCCAAATTCTGACTCTACCATTTGAATGTCTCAACAGAAATCGAGACTCATCAGACCAGGTAACATTTTTCCAGTCTTCAACTGTCCAATTTTGGTGAGCTCGTGCAAATTGTAGCCTCTTTTTCCTATTTGTAGTGGAGATGAGTGGTACCCGGTGGTAGCTGCTGTTGTAGCCCATCCGCCTCAAGGTTGTGCGTGTTGTGGCTTCACAAATGCTTTGGTGCTTACCTCGTTGTAACAAGTGGTTAATTTCAGTCAAAGTTGCTCTTCTATCAGCTTGAATCAGTCGGCCCATTCTCTAATCTCTAGCATCAACAAGGCATTTTCGCCCACAGGACTGCTGCATACTGGATGTTTTTCCCTTTTCACACCATTCTTTGTAAACCCTAGAAATGGTTGTGGGTGAAAATCCCAGTAACTGAGCAGATTGTGAAATACTCAGACCGGCCCGTCTGGCACCAACAACCATGCCACGATCAAAATTGCTTAACCCTGGAAAACCCAGACCACCTTATCCTAATAGGAAATCTATCTCCTTTGGCTGAAATGATGATACAGACCCAGTGAACCCTAAAACAGGTGTTTTTTTTTAATTAACCCTTTCCTACTACATGTAATGACATGGGTCATATATGACCCCTTGGGATATCCAGTATGTTTTACCAACTGGTAACTTTCACTCATGACATAAAGGCAGGAGTTCTTTCTTAGTAAGGAAAGACCAGATTCTCATTTCAAAATATATTTATTGATTTTAACTTTTCATCAATGACTATGCACATAAAATTTTGTTCTAAGGCAGGAACTAAAAACACTGGTATCAGCTTTTATATCACCAAATAAAAAGCACAGTAGCAGCCATGTTTGATGTGAAAAAAATCAAGTTAGTTCAGTCAGTTACCACTAAATGTCAGTGTTATGGGTTCACATAGGGCACACTGGGTTGTAATGCAAAAAGAAATCTTTACTTTGGTGTGTGGGTTGAATATGACGATGAAATAAAAGTCTGGGTCAAATATGACCCCATGGGTTCTCCAGGGTTAAATCACCTTTCTTTCCCATTCTGACATTCAGTTAAGAGTTCAGGAGATTGTCTTGACCAGGACCACACCCATAAATGCACTGAAGCAACTGCCATGTGATTGGTTGATTAGTTAATTGCATTAATGAGAAATTGAACAGGTGTTCCTAATAATCCTTTAGGTGAGTGTAAAATATCGCTGATTATCAACGCGGGAATGAATGGCGAATTGTCGATATTTCATGGAAGCACGCACTGTGAAAATGCACTTCATTACCTGTAGGGGGCAGTCATGTTTCAGTCTGAAGTATTGTCTGTCTACTGAGCCGAAAATGTGTTATCTCTCTTAGGCGCCCATTGACATCAAGCGGCAGAGCTCATAAACGTGTCAAGCTCAAACTGTAAATACTGATATGTATTTGTTTTTCATTTTCTTCTCTTCTTCAATGATGATACTCCTTTAACTGTGCTTTCCCCATTCATCATTATTATTATTATTATTAGTAGTAGTGCTCCAAATTTATTATTGTTATTATTATTATTATTATTGTAACGCACCCGCGCGTGTGCAAAAAGACTACAAAGATGTATATATTAGCCTAAAACATTATTGTTTTATTGTGTTTATGCGCTTTAAATATACATTAAACAATAAATACTGTCTTGTGCAAGGTGAAAGTGAGTTGCGCGTGCGGCTTTTTGATCAACGCTGAACCCAAACAGCAAAAGAACATAATAATTAAAATAAAATAATTAATAATAATAGTCATCGTGATTTTAGCTGTTTATGTCCAGCATTTAATTATATGTCTAAATAAAGTTGCGAAGTTTCAAATACTTCCGGTTCCGGGGGAATAACAACAATGTCTTTTATATATATATATATGTCTTTCTTTATCTATCTTTATGATAGATGAATATTATGACAAACAAAGCTGCTCGTGTCGGCTCATATCGGGAGCATTTTTATCAAAGGGGAGATGAAAAGTGAAAGTGTGTACCAACAACACAGCACAATGCATGTCTGTGAATGGCTGAGATGTGGTTGTGAATAAGCCTTTTAGTGAATGTAAAATGTTCGCGTGAACCCGGGGCGCGCGTGTGCGACCTTTCATTTTGCCGAGTTTTGATCTAACGTCAGATGAACACGCGCGTCGATATGAGAGATTTATAAGAGATTTCTCTTTCCCAGAAATACAACAAACACACAATTATACGTGTTAAATAAGCGCTGTCTTTGCGGTGCTGTGCGAAACGCACGCCGATGTGAGCCGCTTTATTTCAGTCATAAATACTAACATATTTTTGCTGTGTAGTTGACCACGCGGACAACCTCTCGCGGGGAAACACCACACCGGCAGAAGTAGATTAATGATTATGAATGCGTCGGGGAAAACAGCAAGGAAACTGACTGGCCAAACAAGCACTAACAACAGCTCAAGGGCTTGTAAAAAAAATATTATTTAGACTAGGTAATCGTAAGTTCACTAGCTAACGATTTTATTTGTACAAAGAATTAACTGTTTTACAGTATAGCTTCTGTTTGTATCAGTTTATTGGTATTATAAAAGAAATTAAAGACATCAAAATTTAAATATAGAAATAACTGGGAAAATAGACCTTCAGAATAGAACATGAAAAAAAAATACACTATTATCTTTAGTATAATATGGTTATAGTATAATATATTGTGGCTGTGTGACGCACCCTGTACTCTGCCTTCCAGACTCTTCGGTGGAAGTTGTTGATGTTTATTTTATTTGTTTATTATTTATGTTAACTACACAAAGCAGTGTCTTCCCACCTGGGAGTTTCTCCAGCATACTGTATATCAGATTGATGGACATGAGTCCTCATCAGTTACATTTTTGGTGACAACATTTTTTTCAGCACACATTTAATCAATAATTTTTTTTTTTTAAGTTTGATCCGGCTTAATAATTCTCCACTTTAATTTCCTACATAGTCTAATCAGCGCTCACACAAAGTTTTCGGGAGCGTGGAGGAGTTTTGTTTTACTAAATAATATTTATGCAGTATAATCAGGACCTGTTAGTTCTATTTACTTTAGGTTGTTGTTCTTGCAGTGTTACTGTGCGTGCTTTGCAATGTCAGACACATTCAAATGCAAATAGTACAGCCTCCCCAATTGTGAATCAGCTGGAGAATCACACTCGGAGAAACTAAAATGCACCCCTCCCCACTGTACATGGTTTCAGCAAACTGGGGAGGATCTTGGATCATGCTTCAGGCCTCTTCTTAAATTTGTGTAAATTTAAAATCTTCTGGATTCTACATTCTAAAATTGACATTGTTACCTATTTAACCCCTGAAATTAGATTTTTATATCATAACATGCATTGTATTGTTATTAATCACTCTACACTGTTTTAATTTTACAAACCGGATTCCAAAAAAATTGGGACACTAAACAAATTGTGAATAAAAACTGAATGCAAGGATGTGGAGATGGCAAATGTCAATATTTTATTCAGAATAGAACATAGATGACAGATCAAAAGTTTAATCCGAGACAATTTATAATTTTAAAGGAAAAATATGGTGAATCAAAATGTCATGGTGTCAACAAATTCCAAAAAAGTTGGGACAAGGCCATTTTCACCACTGTGTGGCATCTCCCCTTCTTCTTACAACACTCAACAGACGTCTGGGGACCGAGGAGACCAGTTTCTCAAGTTTAGAAATAGGAATGCTCTCCCATTCTTGTCTAATACAGGCCTCTAACTGTTCAATCGTCTTGGGCCTTCTTTGTCGCACCTTCCTCTTTATGATGCGCCAAATGTTCTCTATAGGGGAAAGATCTGGACTGCAGACTGGCCATTTCAGTACCCGGATCCTTCTCCTACGCAGCCATGATGTTGTGATTGATGCAGAATGTGGTCTGGCATTATCTTGTTGAAAAATGCAGGGTCTTCCCTGAAAGAGATGACGTCTGGATGGGAGCATATGTTGTTCTAGAAGCTGAATATATTGTTCTGCATTGATGGTGCCTTTCCAGACATGCAAGCTGCCCATGCCACACGCACTCATGCAACCCCATACCATCAGAGATGCAGGCTTCTGAACTGAGCGTTGATAACAACTTGGGTTGTCCTTGTCCTCTTTGGTCCGGATGACATGGCGTCCCACATTTCCAACAAGAACTTCGAATCGTGACTCGTCTGATCACAGAACAGTCTTCCATTTTGCCACACTCCATTTTAAATGATCCCTGGCTCATTTGATGAAAATCAAACGCCTGTGCTTGTGGATCTTGCTTAGAAATGGCTTCTTCTTTGCACTGTAGAGTTTCAGCTGGCGACGGCGGATGGCACGGTGGATTGTGTTCACTGACGATGGTTTCTGGAAGTATTCCTGAGCCCCTTCTGTAATTTCCTTTACAGTAGCATTCCTGTTTGTGGTGCAGTGTCGTTTAAGGGCCCGGAGATCACGGGCATCCAGTATGGTTTTACGCCCTTGACCCTTACGCACAGAGATTGTTCCAGATTCTCTGAATCTTCGGATGATATTATGCACAGTTGATGATGATAACTGCAAAGTCTTTGCAATTTTTCGCTGGGTAACACCTTTCTGATATTGCTCCACTATCTTTCTGCGCAACATTGTGGGAATTGGTGATCCTCTACCCATCTTGGCTTCTGAGAGACACTGCCACTCTGAGAAGCTCTTTTTATACCCAATCATGTTGCCAATTAACCTAATTACTGTTAATTGGTCTTCCAGCTCTTCGTTATGCTCAAATTTACTTTTTCCAGCCTCTTATTTCTACTTGTCCCAACTTTTTTGGGATTTGTTGACACCGTGAAATTTGGAATCAACATATGTTTCCTTTAAAATTATAAATTTTCTCAGTTTAAACTTTTGTTCCGTGATTTATGTTCTATTCTAAATAAAATATTGACATTTGCCATCTCCACATCATTGCATTCAGTTTTTATTCACAATTTGTTGAGTGTCCCAATTTTTTTGGAATCCGGTTTGTAGATTTTATTAAAAAAATGATGGGTTGTGTATCGAGCGATTAAAAACAATACAAGGCATGCTATGATAAGGAAACTTTCTATCTCTTCCATTCCAGTGATTAAAAAACGGTAAAAATGTCAATTTTGTAATCCACAGACGCTTAGTGGTCCGAGCACATCTTTGTATGATAAAATGACTCGTGGCATGAATCACAAAGCACTTCTGTTTCAAATAATCAGTCAACTCTGAACTCAAACAGCAAAAGAGCATGATAATAATAATCAAAAGAATAATATTGTTCTTTCTGCTGTTTATGTCTACCATTTAATAATTAATTAATTAATTAATTAATTAATTAATTAATTATCAATAATTAAAGCTGCTCACATCGCGCTCACAAAAAAAAAAAAAAATGCGTAGCTTTTCTAATTACACATGATAAAATCTAAAGGCTCACTGTGATAACGTTTACTTTGCTTAAATTCAATCCTAATATGATTTAATTTAAATTCAACATGTTTACTGTAATTTTAATACTGGGATTATGAAATTGTTTAACTACTAAGATAGGAACTAAGATTAAAAGGCTGATAAACGCGTGCGCAGATATGAGCAGATTTATCGATAAAACTACAGACATGAAATGACTGAACTAAAATATGTGCTACTCGCAGAATAGAGCGCGACAGCACACAGAATCCCCGGGCTTTGACTGCGCTTCCTCCATTCATTAGTACTGTAGTAGTAAACAAAAAAAAAAAAAAAAAAAAAGGTACTTCAGCGTAGTAAAGGGGTGTCTCATTTCTCTTTTGGTTGGAGGGGGAGGGGGAAGGGGAAGGGCCAGATAGCCCTCCAAACGAAGATTTTTCAGGACCTCACTTCAAACGAAGGGCTAAGCGAAATTTTCAACATGGCTGCTCACTCGAGCAAACAGACCCATAAATGTAAATTTTTGCCATAAATAAAGATTTTTATGACAAGTTTTCATTATATGTATATTACCTCTAGTCTTGTGTTTATGGTGATGTTCTGTAAAGAAATGTTTGCAAAAAAATCGCTAAAGTTTGCTAGCGGCTAGCACCGATTGCACGATATTACAAATATATATTTTATTTTTATATATTTTTATAATTTATATTATGTATAGGGATGAAATACGGCGCGAAAAAACTTTGGGAGTGAGTAATCTCTCTCTTATTGCAATGTGTGATAAACATCGGCGCATGTCCTTTAACGTAACATTAGGAACTAGTGACAACGTATGATGACGTATAACAGTGTTGTAGTGGTGTCCCATTTCTTAGGGGAAAAATTTAAACCCTTCCCCTTTCCACTTCGTTTCAAGGGACAAGGGGAAGGGGTAGGGGAAGGGGAAGGGGTAGGGGAAGGGGTAGAAAATAGAAATGGGATTCAGCCTAAAAGTACCCTAGCATGAGTATGTATAGGGGTGGCCGATATACTGGTAGACACGATTAACCGGTAGAAATTTGTCAACCGATAGAGATTTTGGTCTATCGTCTTAATCGCGATTGAGATCACGTGGCGTTGCACGTCATGTAACCACGCAATACACATTCACTTCTCATCCCTCCCCCCTGAGAGAGCTCGGCCAATCAGCTCTCTCTGTGCCTCCGGCTGTGAGAGGAAAACAACATCACCCGCACAGCGCGTTAAACCCTCCTGAAGCCCAGCTTCACTGGAGCTCTAAGGCGAAGCACAGAGGAGCTTTTTTCTAGGGGTGTGCATTGGCACTGCCCTCACGATTCGATTTGATTATGATTCACCAGGTAACGATTCGATTCAATTCGATTTCTATGATGCATTGCGATCCATCAAAATTCTACTGCACACAAGGCAATTTTTTTATCAGTCATGAGGCAATACAAAGCAGATACACCGCGTAAGACTTGTCTAGTTTCCCCATTCACTTCATAAAATCTGAAATGTTCCAAGCTTTGGGCGCGTTTTTAATAACCCGTCTATCGCGGTCATCTCCCTCCGCCTCATCCATCTTACTCGTTGTTGTTGTTGTTGTTATTCCCCCGGAACCCGGAAGTATTTGAAACTTCACAACTTTATTTTCCGCCAGAAAATAAACAGTGACATAATCGATTATGGCACTTTGCCGCATCGATGCTGAATCGTTCATGCCCCACATCGCGATGCATCGCTGAATCGATTATTGTTGACACCCCTACTTTTTTTCAATGCAGAAAAGCTGGACAGTAATTGGATAAATGCACCAAAATCATCACTTCCAGGGAAGCTCAGCTTCTCTGGTAGTGAATGGAGCAGTGGGCGGGACAAGACGCTGGGCTGCTACATGATGATTGGAGGAGCTGTTTAAAGGGCGGAACCCCTTTTTTGATTGACAGCATGTCTTAAGTATACATCAGCGCTACAGAGATTCGAGTTCAGTCCCATGCGGATTTGCAGGTGAAGTGGTACGACGAACTGCTGCACTCTGTATTGTTTGCTGGTGATATAAACCATTTTTGTTTGTACAAATCATTCTTTAAATAATGAAAAAAAAAAACATATTATAGCGTTCTTGACTTTGCTCCTTGTTTCAGCATTGTATAGTTAGTTTGTGTATATATATATATACACAGTGGTCACCTAATCAGAGCGTCGTATTTAACGTCGCCGCCGCATTACGGCATGTGCATTTGCTGGCTTTTACCACTGAGTGGCGCTATATAACTACAGACTGACGCCTCATGCCTTAGTTCATTCTCTGCCGCATTAATGAGACGCATTCCATTAAATAATACACGTAGTAGCCGATAACATCAAGTGAAACACTGTAGTTGACCGAATTCATAATCACAGTACTAAAATTACATAATCACATTACTAAAATATGGTCATTTATTTCAGTTAATAAATCTACTATAATTTTTTTTTTTACTCATTATTGTACAGTACACATCAATAGCTCTGGTTCAGATTTTTCATGTTTGTTGTGGAAATTACCATCACTGTTGTATTTACTGCGATGAATGAAAATGTCACTTTGCGCCACCTGGCGGCCATTTTACGAATGACTTTGAAATGCAACTGATTTATTTTGGCCACTGTTGCCTTTAAACGGCGGTATGCGCGGCGGGATGGTTATTCCGATTGTGTAACCACTGTATGTATGTATATATATATATATATATATATATAAAAATAATCATATATTCGTGCTTAATTAAATTCTTAATAGCATTCACTGGTTTTAATAATATATAGTAGTTATTCATTTACCGATTTTTCTACTGACTTTATTTACCGTGTTCAAATAAATAGAGAGTTACTGCATTATGTTTCAAGACATCATTAATTTACATTTTTTTACAATTTGCATGTCCACAAATACTTTGACACCATACACTTATCAACATACACTCAAGAATGTGCATTTCATATGAATGTCCATATGAATGTCAAATATGAGACGCGCGCACCAACACACACAAACTCTCTCGTGCATACACCTGAGAAGCGTGCATGGACACACACAATCTTTCCGCGCGAAAACAACGCGAGTAGCCTATATACGCGATTAGCAGCCTTTTGATCAAAAAGCTGCCTTTTGTAAAGTGAAAGTCCCACCCTCATAGATCTTTTGCTTGAGGATGCTCCAAAGGTTTTCAATGGGTTTGAGGTCAGGGGAAGATGGTGGCCACACCATGAGTTTCTCATCTTTTATTCCTATAGCAGCCAATGACACAGAGGTACTGTATTCTTTGCAGCATGAGATGGTGCATTGTCGTGCGTGAAGATGATTTTGTTACGGAAGGCACGGTTCTTCTTTTTGTACCATGGAAGAAAGTGGTCAGTCAATATACTTTGCAGAGGTCATTTTCACACCTTCAGGGACCCTACAGAGCCTACCAGCTCTCTCCCCATGATTCCGGTCCAAAACATGCCTCCGGCACCTCCTTGTTGACGTTGCAGCCTTGTTGGGACATGGTGGCCGTCCACCAACCATCCACTGCTCCATCCATCTGGATCATCCAGGGTTGCACGACACTTATCAGTAAACAAGACTGTTTAAAAACTTGTCTTCATGTATGCCTAGGCCCACTGCAAACGTTTCTGCTTGTGAGCATTGATTTAGGGGCCGAATAGTAGGTTTATGCAAAACTGCAAGCCTTTAAAGGATCCTACACCTTGAGGTTCGCGGGACTCCAGAGGCACCAGCAGCTTCAAATACCTGTTTGCTGCTTTGTAATGGAATTTTAGCAGCTTCTCTCTTAATCCGATGAATATATATAAATTGCATATATGGAATAGTTACAGTACATATACACACTAGGGCTGCACGATATATCGAAAAAATATCGTTATCGCGATAATGGCATGCGCGATAACCATATCGCAAAGAGTTGCGATAAATACTTTATTTGCCAAGCATTTGTGTGTCCAAATTTGACCAATCAGATGGGCCCTTACTATGTTTATACCTGCTTATATCTTTATATACAGTGGTGTGAAAAACTATTTGCCCCCTTCCTGATTTCTTATTCTTTTGCATGTTTGTCACACTTAAATGCTTCTGCTCATCAAAAACCGTTAACTATTAGTCAAAGATAACATAATTGAACACAAAATGCAGTTTTTAAATGAAGGTTTACGTTATTAAGGGAGAAAAAAAACTCCAAATCTACATGGCCCTGTGTGAAAAAGTGATTGCCCCCCCTTGTTAAAAAATAACTGAACTGTGGTTTATCACACCTGAGTTCAATTTCTGTAGTCACCCCCAGGCCTGATTACTGCCACACCTGTTTCAATCAAGAAATCACTTAAATAGGAGCTACCTGACACAGAGAAGTAGACCAAAAGCACCTCAAAAGCTAGACATCATGCCAAGATCCAAAGAAATTCAGGAACAAATGAGAACAAAAGTAATTGAGATTTATCAGTCTGGTAAAGGTTATAAAGCCATTTCTAAAGCTTTGGGACTCCAGCGAACCACAGTGAGAGCCATTATCCACAAATGGCAAAAACATGGAACAGTGATGAATCTTCCCAGGAGTGGCCGGCCGACCAAAAATTACCCCAAAAGCGCAGAGACAACTCATCCGAGAGGCCACAAAAGACCCCAGGGCAACATCTAAAGAACTGCAGGCCTCACTTGCCTCAATTAATGTCAGTGTTCACGACTCCACCATAAGAAAGAGACTGGGCAAAAACGGCCTGCATGGCAGATTTCCAAGGCGCAAACCACTTTCAAGCAAAAAGAACATTAAGGCTCGTCTCAATTTTGCTAAAAAAACATCTCAATGATTGCCGAGACTTTTGGGAAAATACCTTGTGGACCGACGAGACAAAAGTTTAACTTTTTGGAAGGTGCGTGTCCCGTTACATCTGGTGTAAAAGTAACACAGCATTTCAGAAAAAGAACATCATACCAACAGTACAATATGGTGGTGGTAGTGTGATGGTCTGGGGTTGTTTTGCTGCTTCAGGACCTGGAAGGCTTGCTGTGATAGATGGAACCATGAATTCTACTGTCTACCAAAAACTCCTGAAGGAGAATGTCCGGCCATCTGTTCGTCAACTCAAGCTGAAGCGATCTTGGGTGCTGCAGCAGGACAATGACCCAAAACACACCAGCAAATCCACCTCTGAATGGCTGAAGAAAAACAAAATGAAGACTTTGGAGTGGCCTAGTCAAAGTCCTGACCTGAATCCTATTGAGATGTTGTGGCATGACCTTAAAAAGGCGGTTCATGCTAGAAAACCCTCAAATAAAGCTGAATTACAACAATTCTGCAAAGATGAGTGGGCCAAAATTCCTCCAGAGCGCTGTAAAAGACTCGTTGCAAGTTATCGCAAACGCTTGATTGCAGTTATTGCTGCTAAGGGTGGCCCAACCAGTTATTAGGTTCAGGGGGCAATTACTTTTTCACACAGGGCCATGTAGGTTTGGATTTTTTTTCTCCCTAAATAATAAAACCCCTCATTTAAAAACTGTATTTTGTGTTTACTTGTGTTATCTTTCACTAATAGTTAAATGTGTTTGATGATCAGAAACATTTTGTGTGACAAACATGCAAAAGAATAAGAAATCAGGATGGGGGCAAATAGTTTTTCACACCACTGTGTATATATATATATATATATATATATATATATATATATATATATATATACATATAATATATATAATTTATATCTTTATACTTCATTCTAACTAAGCGAACTAAGCCCGGATAATCAGAAGACTTAGCGATAAGCCGTTAGCCTTTTGTAGCGTGGACGGTAAACCCAAACGCGGAAGCAAGCCAGTAGGCAGAATAACCACACAAATTAGTCACAGGACTCTCACAGAAGGGGAGCAAGGGAAAAACACACATTTAACCCACGTCCTATAAACACACACTCGAATCAGAAAGTAAACAATCTGAACCGACATGCGCGAACTCAGTGACTAAGCTCTATGCGGTGGTTTGTTTACTCCTCTTATACTTCCGGGTTCGCACCCCCATTACTTCCAGGTACTAGTGCCGGTCGCGGAGCGAGTGTGTGTGTGCGCGTGCGTGCGTGTGTGACAAATAGTATTTTTTTTATTTAATTTTTGTTTAATAATATTTATTTTTATTAAAAAAAAAAAAACAGGCAAGCCAAAGAGAATATTTTGTTTAAAAGACACTATTGATGAGTGTACGGTTACACGTAAATAAAAAGTCATGTTTGAAAGTAATTCATATTGTGTTGGCAGGTTTATAGTAACAGCAAACCAGAAGTCAGAATATCTGCTGAGGGGTTTAAGTCATTCATAGTGTTTTGAAGTCTAAATATTTGCAACTTCCTTGACATATAGTTTCTTTTTAGCCTGAATTAGATTTAATTACATCAGACGAATATCTATTACCTGTTTATTTTAGTATCATCATTACATATAAATAAATAATAAAAAATAGGCAATAATAATAATAAAAAAATGCATTTCTCTAGGGAAATGTTATATCGCAAGAAATATCGTTATCGCAATATTCAACAACAATATCGCATATCTTCCTAATATCGTGCAGCCCTAATACACACTGAATGACACATAGCTAGTATGCGTGATCCCATGCACCATCTGCTAAGAGAAATGAGAATCGCAGGTTGGAAAAGGCAAGAAACGGCATGACCGGCGCGCAGCGGTCAGCAATTTCACGTAAATAAGAGCAAAATAGCTTTATACTGGTTTTTACTGGTGCGTTTTTACTGGTGCGATTTTGAAAATGTAAGCATGCTGGGTGATTAAGCTCATAGACCTAGGAAAAGTCATGAAAGGAGGGTCGAATTTGATTGAATGTGAAGTATTCGTTAAACTGGTTGTGGGTGTGAGAGAGAGAGAGAAAGTCATCCTACACAACAGTCACCTTCCCTGTCTTGTCTGTCTGCTATGTGATATATACATGTATGTATTTTCCTAAGGATTATATATTTAGCGCTCAAGCACTATAGGGTGCGCAGGACCCTCTTGTTTTCCTAAGGATATTTTTTCCACCCTTTTGGGGTCTTAACATGCTCAAAAACCCATGAAAATTGGCAGACAGGTTGGAATCTGCTGCCATTAGGACGCCTGCGAGTCACCTGGGGCGCTCAGGGACCCCCACACGAGATCTTACTGCATAGCTCATTCACACTTTCACGTAGGCACAAAGAACTTGGTACACATTTAAGAGCTTTTTATGGATTTTGATATAATCCTACTAGGGAATTTATACAATCGCCACCAAACCGGGCAGAGGGATTTTTGATATCTCAAACGGGTCAGCGGTGATAATGCCTTAAACTTACTCTGAAAATTTATTAATAACTTTCTGTGTGGCATTATATTGAGTGACACGTACAATGACATCACAATCAGTGCCATCACACGCACGCGCACGCACGCACACACACGCACACACTAGGACCCAGAAGTAATGCGGGCGCGAACCCGGAAGTATAAGAGGAGTAAACAAACTAGTGCATACAGCTTAGTCACTGAGTTCGCCATGTCGGTTCAGATTCGAGTGTGTGTTTATTGGACGCGGGTTAAATGTGTGTTTTTCCGTTGCTCCCCTTCTGTGAGAGTCCTTAAACTAATTCGCGTGGTTATCCTGCCTACTCACTTGCTTCCGCGTTTGGGTTTACCGTCTATAAAGGGCTAACGGCTAATCGCGGCTAACGGCTAATCGCTAAATCTTCTGATCATCCGGGGTTAGTTCGTGACAGAATGAAGTATAAAGATATAAATAATATATATTTTATATATATAAAGATATAAGCGGGTATAAACATAGTAAGGGCCCATCTGATTGGTCAAATTTGGACACAAATGCTTGGCAAATAAAGTATTTATCGCAACTCCTTGCGATATGGTTATCGCGCATGCCATTATCGCGATAACGATATTTTTTCGATATATCGTGCAGCCCTATAATCGATTATCAAAATAATCGTTAGTTGCAGCCCTAATATTGAGTGACACTCTCATCTCTCTCTCTCACACCTAAACTGACATCAGCCCTATATATAGTGTGTGACGTGTGCAAGTTGTGCGGTTCACCCGTTCATCATTGCTTGCAACTTTATTTAGGGCCTAAGCACTAAAGGGTACGCAGGACCCCTCTTGTTTTCCTAAGGATTATTTTTTTCCAACTTGTGGGGCTTGTTGGGGGTCTTAAGATGCTCAAAAACCCATGAAAATTGGCAGACAGGTTGAAATTAGGGTGCCTGAGAGTCGTGTGGCCCGGGCTACATGAGATTTTGCTGCATAGATTATACACACGAAACTGGGTACACGTTTATGTCCTACGCCCACATACATTACAAATGTTAACACACTCACTTACACACATGCGTGTATATACACACACACATGCGTTTACATAATGCACACACACAGACAAACACACTATCACATTGTTAACACTCTCACACACAGATGCATATTTACACAAACACATACTCATGTACAGTATATCACACATCGCAAATTTTAACACTCACTTTCACATAGGCAGAAACACACACACCCACACACTAACAAGTCACATATCTCACACACACATACTAACACACACATCACTAATGTTAACACACAGACAACACCACACACACAAACATGCACAAACATATTTACTCATCACACACAGACTAACACATCCACATCACACACCTCTCTCCCCCAGTTTAACACACTAACCCTCACACACAAACCCTCTCTCTCACACACACACACACACACACACACACACAAACGACTCAACAAATATTTAGGGCCCAAACTGACATTAGCCCTGCATGGTGTGTGCAAGTTGTGCGGTGCAACAGGTGGCGATGGTTTTTTTGAGGTCTTGAGGTTTATACGATTTTTGAGGATGCAAAATTGCGGAGGGATTTTTGATATCCCAAACGGGTCAGCCATGATAACGCCTTAAACTTACACTGAAAAATTATTAATAACTTTCTGTGTGGCATTATATTGAGTGACACATACAATGACATCACAATCAGTGCCATCACATTGAGTAAAATCATAGTCTGATGCTTTTCTTCCAGCATCTGCGGCCTATTGTACACACATACACATCACAAATGTTAACACTCACACACACAAACATCTCTCTCACGATGCACACACACGCGGTAACACAAGTTGACAAAATTGTTGGTGCCCTTTGGTCAATGAAAGAAAAACTCACAATGAAACATGCCATCTGGAAAAGGTGCCCTTCAAACCGGAAACAAACTTCTCATGAGCAAACTGCTCCAGTTGTTTCCAGTTTGAAGGGCACCTTTTCCAGATGGTATGTTTCATTGTGAGTTTTTCTTTCAGTGACCGAAGGGGATCAACAATTTTGTCCACTTGTGTAGATCAAACACACATTACAAATGTTAACACTTTCACACTCACACAGACTCACACACGCACACATATCACACATCACAAATTTGAACACACACACACACATCTCTGTCTCACACGCTCACACGAGAAACACACACACCCAAACACACTAACAAGTCACACACATCCACACGTCACACACACACACACACCTCTCTCTCTCACCCTCACACACTAACCCTCAAACAGAGACACACACACACACACAGCGATGGGTTTTTGAGGCCTTAACACACCGGTTGTGCGGTGCCACAGGGTGCTTGGGCCCGTCATCGTTTATTTATTATTATTACTGTATCAGTACTGACCTTTTTTTCCAAGACCTTGTCCTGCAGTGTAGCCCATTTTCTGCAGCAATGCAAAGCCTTTATTTTCACAGTTTAGAGAGCTCTGCAGAGCATCATCTCGTCTTTTCTTCTCTTGTTCCTTGTAGCTTTTCTGCTGGTTAAGAATACTTTTCTCTTTGTGCAAAGTCCCTTGTCTTGGAGTATCCTTTGCACGCTTCACCATTGGCATGCCAGGCCGAATGTCCACTCTAAAACATTAATGATAATTATACAGTAAGTCCCTGACTTACAAACGAGTTCCGTTCCAGGAGCACATATGTAAGTCAGATTCGTTCGCAAGTCTGACAAAGTGGGTCTTAAGCCTCGTTTACACAGCAGGTCTTGATGCCCAATTCTGATTTGTTGCCTATATCAGATTTTTTTGACCGTATGTTTACACATTCTTTCCCATATCCGATTCTAGTGTTTACACTTACCATACCATCTGAAACATTGCGCATACTTAAAGGGAGGTTCTTGCGCTACATACTAACCAAGATAGACGATGGTGAAATATGCTTAACGCTAGCTCTGTGATATATGCAAAGTTCACGAAACGTCACCCTGGTTTTAAAACGGAGGAGGAGAAAAGAACGACATAATTGCAGCCTGCGCATATGCTTCATTGACCAAATACTGATTTCTTAATGTTATTTAGCCCAAATAAGCATTAACACACGGCTGGGGGGTGGGGAGGGGATGAGGGGGGTTCCTTTTCCATGTCACCTGCAATGTTATAAGTCCACACGCGCTTTCACCGGAGAATAACATTACGTCATTAAACCGCGAAGTTTTAAATTTTAACGTACAGAACACAACGACTCAGAAAATCCGATCTGTCTGTTTACACGACAATCACATTAGCACATATCTGATTTATTTCCACATATGAAGGAGGCCTGAAACCGATCTCAAAATATGCATGCGTTTTTTTTCCTGTTTACACGGACATAGAACTTATCCGATATGTGTCACATATGAGCAAAAAATCGGAATTGAGTCACATTTAACTGACAGTGTAAATGTAGCCTTATAGACCTTTGGCACAAATATACAATGTAAAGCCATTAAAAAAAACTGTTTTTGTTTCAAATTCTACTCGGGAGACTACACCTCCAAATTGCGAGGGGAATCCCAGTGGCGCAAGGGGGTTAGGTGACCTTATTTAAAGGAAGTCCGAAAAGACAACAGTGACGGACAATGCTACATTGTGTTTATTGTCGCTTGAATGGACGCTATTTTGTCTCAGTATTACTGGACTGAACTCTTGCATCTGAATGCTTGCAGATCCGCAATCCTGCGGAATACAAAGAAGAAAGAAAGAAAGAAAGAAAGAAAGAAAAAACCTAGTAATGTGTGATTCTTGGGAGTAATCATACTATTAAATAAACCTGCATCGAATATGCTTGCATGGTTTGAATAGATCTGCACAACAAAATGACATAAAAAATATAGAAGTCACACTGGGAATCAAACTCTACTGTACTGTAGGCTATAAATGTCTACCGAGCCCCATTTAAATCAGCTAAACTGGGATTTAGTCAATTTTCAAGTAAAATTAAGGCCCAGGTGCTACTACAGACCTCATTATTTTTCAAATATAATAATTGAAAAAACAAACAAATTAATAAATATTACACATTTTAAAATATTAGCTTTTACGGTGTGGTGAACCTGTATGACTTCTGTTCACAGCAGCTTTTGACTTTAGTTTTCTATATTAAAAAAGCACAATGTTTTGCATAGCTAATGACCAAGAAATACATATATAACACCATCATATATTCAGTGATAATTTTTCATGTGCATCCTGCATATTTCACGCATAAATTTGTGGGGGGAAAAACACTCTTTTCATTTGTGTGTCTACTTCAGCACGCGACTGTAAAGTATATTAACGGCCGCACTATACAAATTGTTACACGTCTAGAAGCTACAAAATGCTTTTCTAATGACAATAAGGTCATTAACTACAGAGAGATCACTAAAATTCCAAAAGAACTTACAAGGAGTTAAGAAAAGCATCAGACATATAATCTTCATCTTCCGACATTTTTCTCGATTACTTTACACTTCGGGGACAAAAAGAACAACAATTTGAACTTCCGGGTAGGGTTTAGTTGGACGTTATCAAAATAAAAGTCCACTACAATAACGCCACCGCAACGATGATAATAATAATAATAATAGGTGGTAAAAATTTAGTAATTTAAAATGTAATACATCTTAATTTTTTTGACAGGTGTTCAAAGCAAAATTGGCTGGGATCTCCCTGATCCATTAATCCAGATAGAAACTTTTTAGTATTACCAAATCCAGATTGCCAGTGTTCTAACTGGGGTGCATATCACAATGCATTCTAGTAGTTATGTAAAGCAGTGTTTTTCAACCTTTTTTGAGCCAAGGTACATTTTTAATTGAAAAGAATCACAAGGCACACCAACAATCGAAACTGTAAAAAAAAAAAATTAAACTCTGTAGCCTATATTAACAATATACAGTCATTCTTATCAAAGTGTCTTGAATAGGAATCAAATAAACACAATGAAAACAGTCTTTTTTTGATCTTTCATATTTCTACCTACTCAGTGTGAATCCTGGGCCTGTTTGGATGAACACAGAGCTGATATCCTGCAGGAATTGAAGAAAGACACACACAAAGCTCTCCCACAACAGCTCTTAGTCTCTCTCTGTTTATACTTTTTATAGCAGTCAGGGTTGAGAAGCTCAATCACTAATATCCCTATCTCACCTACTGATACCCCTATCTCACCTACTAATACCCCTATCTCACCTACTAATACCCCTATCTCACCTACTAATACCCCTATCTCACCAACTGATACCCCTATCTCACCTACTGATACCCCCATCTCACCTACTGATACCCCCATCTCACCTACTAATACCCCTATCTCACCTACTGATACCCCCTATCTCACCTACTGATACCCCTATCTCACCTACTGATACCCCCTATCTCACCTACTGATACCCCTATCTCACCTACTAATACCCCTATCTCACCTATGCGGATTCGCGCGGTGGCCGTAAGTACGGTTCATTATGATTCACCGCGAGTTTTTGGCGGTGTGAGTATGTTTCCATCTTTCCGCGCGAAAAATTATTCATTCATTCAATTTCTATACCGCTTAATCCTGTGTTCAGGGTCGCGAGGGGCCTGGAGCCTATCCCAGGAGACTTCGGGCACTAGGCAGGGTACACCCTGGACAGGGTGCCAATCCATCGCAGGGCACACACACATACACACACTCACACACCCAATCACACACTACGGGCAATTTGGGAACACCAATTAGCCTAACCTGCATATCTTTGGACTGTGGGAGGAAACCGGAGTACCCGGAGGAAACCCACCAAGCACGGGGAGAACATGCAAACTCCATGCACACAGAGACGGGAATCGAGCCTGGCCGGGGAATCGAACCCTGACCCTGGAGGTGCAAGGCGACAATGCTAACCACTACACCACCGCGCCGCCGGCGAAAAATTAAACATGTTTAATTTTTTTTGACGGTCCTCGCGGGAGTTTGCGGACCATGCAGAACTTCGCGGCAGCTGCAATGGCATATTATTCGCAGACTTATTAGTTTTAAAAAAATGTTTTAGACCAATTAGGTGAAATTTAATAATTTCCCACGGCACACCTGACGAGCTCTCACGGCACACTAGTGAACCGCGGCACAGTGGTTGAAAAACACTGATGTAAAGAACAAGTAGAATAGCTAGCATGGGGTCACTATGCGTTTTTAATAAACCAGCATAATAAAACAATGTTTTTTTAAACAGTCAGACCTCTTAGCTTACATTATTCATTAATACATTGGGCATATACTGTATAGGGCACATGTTTAAAATCATAAAGAGACTAAATGCAAGTTTTATGGGGAATTAATTACTTTATAAAGTTTTTAAAAAACATTTTTAAAGACTTAATTATACAAAAATAATACTGCACTAAATATAAATTTAAACTCTAGATCACAAAATTTTTACATGGACCTGTATAGTTCTACTTAGAGAGACTTGCTGGTGTGAAGGACATGAGGAGAGGAAGATAGGAATACTCCTTCAGGGTCTTTCTTTTTCTGTTTCTTGGCCTCTGGTCCATATGTGGCAGCTGGTTTCACTGAAAATCTATCCAGAGACATATGTTTTTTCTGCGCTGCACACTTGTGCAACAGTGCTGCGCAAAAACGACACCACGTTATTGTTCATAAGATGTAGTACTCTACACTAGTGATGGGTTGTTCATGAACGATTTGTTCATTTTCTTCTGGGTGTGTATGCGCAAAGCATTGCAAAAGCTCTGTAGATTATGTACAGGAAACAGAATTGAGTAGTTATCTCGTGAGTCTTGGTCCGAATCGTTCGTTCTTTTGTCACATGACTTCCATAGACGCTATGCAGTGCAGTACACAGGAAACAGAATTGAGCGGTTCTTATGAGTCTTTTGGTCCGAATCATTCGTTCTTTTGTCACATAACTCTCAGAGACGCTAATGGCGTAAAGAAATGAACGATTCAGACCAGAACATATGAGAGGTAAGCGGCTCATTCTGTTTATCATAATATGTCCTTAGCTGCATTGTAATATTTTCATTACTGGAACTATAGCCAATAGTTCCAATGAATTTGTGTATGTAGACGTGTTGGGGGTCTATTGATTGAAAATGAAAAAAAAAAATTCTGATCAAAAGAACAAAATGAAGGGGGCGCTCTTGCATGGCAATGGAGTAGGACGTGTTTGGCTCGTGCTCTCGCCGAACTCTTGTTTTTTTTATATAATAAGCGCTTTATTTTACAAAACAGTACAACAAATTTGATATGATTTACCCTCTGAAATAAGGGGGAAATTAATATGCGGGTCAATGGCGGAAAAATTACGCAAATATAAATACGACGCATCATCCAACACTAGGCCCAACGTCGCCTCGTCTTCGTGTTCCACCTTCACCCGGTCTCGAGCAACACCACCCCCTCCGGGCAGTCCGGAGAAATTGGATGCTGAGGCCTTGAAATCTGAGATTCTTCGCTCATTAAAAGAAGACATCTCGGCAGTAATTAAGGCTGAACTAAAAAACGCGCTTGCCGATGATTTCAACGCCCTTAAAAACGAGATACAATCCGTTAAAAGGGAAATTATAAATAATGCGGCGGCGTTTCACTCGGAAATAGAACAAATGAAGACCGTGATACAGGAGGTGGAAGGCGGCCTTTCAACGTGGTCGGACGAGGTGACGACTTTAAAATCTGTAGTCACTTGTTTAAAAACAGAGGTAGCTGAGCTAAGAGGGAAATGCGAGGACATGGAGGGAAGGATGAGAAGGTGTAATATCAGGATAGTGGGGGTCGCTGAGACGGAGGGATCAAACTCTACTGTGTTTGTGTCGAGGCTGCTGAAACAAACACTACAAATGGAGAAGGATGTGCTTGTGGACCACTCGCATAGAATTCGGGATCAAAGAAGATCGGATGGTAAACCGCGTGTCATCATGGCGAAACTTCACTACCACCAAGACTGTGTCGAGGTGTTGAGCCGTGCGCGCGCTCGGGCTCCGCTGAGATTTAACGGAGAACCGGTCGCCATTTTCCCGGATTACACTGCGAGTGTTGCCAAGGCCAGAGCTGCGTTTACCGAGGCTCGGGAAATTACTGCGGAATCGTCAGGGCGTCCGGTTTGGCATTCTATACCCAGCCCGTTTACGTGTTTCACATGACGGAACAGAAAAGGTGTTTACAGATGCAGAGGAAGCCATGAGGTATATCAGGAAGAACATTATCCCCGCAGAGCCCTGAAAATGTTGCAAACACTTAACTTCTATTCGTCTATACCGTCTTCCAGCCTAGACCGCGCTTCACTGGAGCGGTAACCTTTTGTTTTTAGCTCCTCCTAGAGGGCGTACAAGGTACTATTCAGTCATGAGCAGGAGACTTTCTACTGATAACACTGACATGACAATATTTACTTAATATTCTCGCTGCTCATGGAAACATCACTGACTCTATTGTTGGTGTGCCGTTAAGGTTTCCATCTCTACTTTTATCTTTTTTTGGTTTATCTATCTTACTGTTATTATTATTTTATATCTTTTAATTAATGGTGTGACTCTTCCTCAACTCTGAGCTTGTATTGCTTAGTTGCATTTTAAGAGAAGCGTTTAATATCTTTGCCGGTGTTAATAGGCTTACTTTAATTTACTTTTTTTCCCCTATTGTTATTACCATTATTATTCTTACTGTTATTACTATGTTATTCCGCAGATTTTACAACATATCATAATGCGCTTTTTGAGTTACTTTAGTATGGTGGGTTTGGTGGGAGCGTGAGCTGATGGCTCTGTAGAGTTCCCAACGCAAACACTTAATGTGTGGATTAGTTTTTGCAGGGTATTTTGTTCACCATGTTCGTGTAGGTGATAGGGGGGAGCGGGGAGGGGGTTTATTGGGGTTTTTTTTGTTTGTTTGTTTCTTTTTTTTTTTTTTCCTACCAGACTTATTCTGTCAGATGTCCATGTTAATTTACACTTGTTTTCAAGTTGCTTTTATGGATTTCATTTATATAAACACTTCCCCTTAAGATGACAACTACCAAAACTTCCAAAGTGCTGGATGGCTGCTCAGTTAATTTCGTGAGCTGGAATGTTAAGTCACTTAACCATCCAGTGAAACGTAAAAAGATATTTGCACATTTAAAACAACTTGATGCAGACATCGCATTTCTTCAGGAGACTCATTTACGTTCAATAGATCATTTCCGGCTTAGAGGGAGTTGGGTGGAACAGATGTATCATTCCAATTTCCATTCAAAAGCTAGAGGTGTGGCCATACTCATCAAGAAAAACACGCCATTCACTATGACTAGTGTAGAGGCCGATTCCTTGGGGCGATATGTTATTGTGGTGGGTCAGCTTTATTCCCTCCCAGTCATCCTGGCCAATATTTATGCACCAAACTGGGATAACCCTGCATTCTTTTCAAACCTTTTCTCTCGGCTACCAGATATATCATCACACCACCTTATTCTTGGTGGCGACACGAATTGTGTCCTCTCCCCCGTTTTAGACCGTAGCTCGTCCAAAAAAGCTCCACTTTCTAAATCAGCACGTTCAATTAAACTTTTTCTTAAATCGTATGGTATAGGGCGGCGCGGTGGTGTAGTGGTTAGCACTGTCGCCTTGCACCTCCAGGGTCCAGGGTTCGATTCCCCGGCCAGGCTCGATTCCCGTCTCTGTGTGCATGGAGTTTGCATGTTCTCCCCGTGTTTGGTGGGTTTCCTCCGGGTACTCCGGTTTCCTCCCACAGTCCAAAGATATGCAGGTTAGGCTAATTGGCGTTCCTAAATTGCCCGTAGTGTGTGATTGGGTGTGTGTATGTGTGTGTGCCCTGCGATGGATTGGCACCCTGTCCAGGGTGTATCCCGCCTAGTGCCCGAAGTCTCCTGGGATAGGCTCCAGGTCCCCCGCGACCCCAAACACAGGATTAAGCGGTATAGAAAATGAATGAACGTATGGTATAGCTGACGTTTGGCGGTTTCGTAACCCTACTTCCAGAGAATATTCCTTCTTTTCCTCTGTTCATAAGACCTTTTCCCGTATAGATAATTTTTTTCTAGACAAGAGACTTCTTCCTTCTATCACCAAGTGTCATTACGGAGCTATAGTTATATCTGATCATGGTCCCTTAATTATGAAAATGCGTATCCCCGATATACAGTCCAGCTACCGTCCCTGGAGGTTCAACTCTCTACTTTTATCAGAGGAAGCTTTTATTGAATTCATTTCCTCTGAGATTACATTATTCCTTGAGTTCAACCAAACACCAGGGATGTCCTCTTCAACTATATGGGAATCACTTAAGGCATATTTACGAGGCCAGATAATTTCATATTGCGCAAGGAAGAATAAGAATGACACTGCACGCCTTAAAGAACTGGCTGATGAGATACTGGAGCTAGATAGACTATATAGTTACCTACCTTCTGCAGACACAATGAAAAAGCGTATACTTTTGCAGACTGAGTTTGATCTCCTGTCAACAAGGCAGGCTGAATATCTTATTTCTAAGTCAAGACATATGTCCTATGAGCATGGAGATCAGGCTGGGCGAACACTTGCTCATCAGTTAAGACAAAGGACTGCCAATCAGTCCATCCCTGTATTAACAATGAGCAAGGCTTAAAAAATACTGATAGCCTTAAAATTAATGCATGTTTCCAAAATTTTTATCAGTCACTATATACTTCCGATTCATGTGTCGATCCTCTCTCCCTGGAGGACTTTTTCAATAATATACATATCCCTTCTGTGGATCCGGTGACGGTTGCTAAATTGGAAGAAAATCTCACGGTGGAAGAGATAGCTTCAGCAATTAGATCTATGCAGAGTGGCAAGTCACCGGGACCGGATGGGTTCCCAACAGATTTCTTTAAAAAATTTTCAGAGCAGCTTTCCCCTTTATTGTTGTCAGTTTTTGAAGAGTCACTCTCGGTAAAATCTCTACCACCAACCATGCGTCAGGCGGTTATCTCATTAATCCTTGAAATAAAAAGACAAGAACCCTCTTGAGTGTAGCTCATTTCGTCCAATTTCCCTTCTTAATACTGATGCCAAAGTGCTTGCTAAAGTCCTTGCGCGACGTTTAGAAGGGGTGTTGCCCTCCATCATATCACCTGACCAAACAGGGTTTATTAAGAATCGTTATTCTTTTTTTAACATCAGATGACTTTTGAATATTCTTTACGGCCCCTCTCCACCTGGCACACCGGAGGTAGTTCTCTCATTGGATGCGGAAAAGGCATTTGACTGTGTGGAATGGGGTTATCTTTTTAATACTCTGGAGAGTTTTGGATTTGGTCATAAGCTTATATCATGGATAAAACTTTTATATACATCTCCATTAGCCGCTGTACGTACTAATAACAGCATATCTGCTTATTTTGAGCTTCAACGTGGCACGAGGCAGGGATGCCCTCTGTCTCCACTTCTATTTGCAGTCGCAATGGAACCACTTGCTTTGACTTTGAGACAAAGAGCCGATATCCAGGGTATTCGACGGGCAGGAATGGAACGTAAAGTTTCGCTTTATGCAGACGACATGTTATTATACTTGTCACAACCCCTGACAAATTTACCTAAGTTAGTGACTCTACTTACAGAGTTTGGCAAAATATCGGCTATAAAGTTAATATCCAGAAAAGTGAACTAATGCCTGTTGGTGATGGGGTCAGTCTGTCATCTTTAAGCTCAATTCCTTTTAAAATTAGCCCTAAAAAATTTTAATATCTTGGGATTTGTGTTACGCATGATCATAAAGACTTGTTCGGAGCCAATTATCCACCTCTCTTATCCAATCTAAAACAAGATCTTGAGCGTTGGGACCACCTCCGTCTTTCATTGGGTGGAAGAATTAATACAATAAAAATGAGTGTATTGCCCAAGTTTCTGTATATTTTTCAGTGCCTTCCGTTATTCTTAACAAAATCTTTCTTTTCCAAATTAAATAATCATATTTCAACCTTTATTTGGAACAAAAAAAACACCAAGAATTAAAAGACGTATACTGCAGAGACCTCGTGCAAAAGGAGGGATGGCACTTCCAAATTTCATGTACTATTACTGGGCAGCCAATATAAGAGCACTGATGTTCTGGTTAAACAATGACATTAATCCCCCTGTATGGACAATTCTGGAGGCGGCCTCAGTTAGACACACCTCTCTAATAGCATTATTGTGTTCTAAAATACCACTTATTCAACCAATCTCTAGTCTGACCTTTAATCCAGTTGTTATACATTCAGTTAAAATCTGGAATCAATTCAGAATATCGTTTTCTCTTAAAGAATTACCGCAGGCTGCCCCAATTGCTGAAAATTACATGTTTGTTCCATCTATGATGATGATGCTTTTAAAATTTGGGCTAGAAATGGATTGATCTCATTGTCTGAACTTTATATTGATGGAAATTTTGCATCCTTCGAACAGTTAGTACAGAAATACGACATTTATACACATTTTTATAGGTATTTGCAGCTTCGGAATTTTGTGGCATTGAATTCTAATAATTTCCCATCATGCCCTCCACTTTCTTTAATAGATTCAATATTTAAATGTAAATCAGTCCAAAAACAAAATATACGCAGGATCTATGGAATTGAGAATACTCAATTCCATAGATGGATTGAGAATACTCAATGTGTATGAAGCAACACCCTTAGACTTACTCAGGAATAAATGGGAGACAGATTTAGATGAACCAATTTCAGAGGAAATCTGGCACAAAATAATACAGGGTATTTTCTCATCATCCATTTGCCTTAGACATGCTGTAATACAATTTAAGATTGTGCATCGTCTACACTGGTCAAAAGTCAGACTTTCTAAAATTAAAACTGATATAGACACCACATGTGACAGATCCAGACAGGCTCCTGCAACTCTGCTGCATATGTTCTGGACTTGTCCAAGACTCTACATGTTCTGGACCAAGATTTTCGTGTCATTTTTGGATGTCCAATTTCCGTCCATTGATGGGGTTGTTTTGTAACGCCAGGCGACGTCTTTTTTTCGACGTCTAATTTTGACGTCGGTGGGACCATCGTAGTGACGTCTTTTTCATGTCATTTTTGGACATCCAATTTCCGTCCATTGATGGGGTTGTTTTGTAACGCCAGGCGACGTCTTTTTTCCGACTTCTAATGTTGACTCCACCAAATTGCTTCGCCGGCTGATGGTGCTGTAGCTTGCCCCGGCACTTGCGCAGCGTCACCATTGGGCTCCGCCCCGTGACCTTCAACTCGCTGCTCCGCTTTGATCGCGCTGCGTCGCTCGCTTTCGTACAGCACGCACGGGAAAGGAAACGCAATCACTCGAGAACCAAACCCAATTCAGCCTTAGAATGAACCGGAACACATTCAACAAGTCTCTCACACACACATACTCAACACATCTAAACTTGGCCGAAGCCATTAACCCAAACACTTTCAAACAATTTCCTCATCACGGTGACCACAGCAACCCGCCGCAAAGCATGACGGTCGTCAGCCGCTGCCCCGCCCACGGGCCGGGATCCAAGATCGCTCCTCGGGGCCATAGCCCTCCCAGTCCACCAGGTATTGCGTACCTTTGCCCCGAGGGCGCGAGTCGAGGATTTGGCGCACGGTGTAGGCGGGACCGCCGTCAATGATCCGGGGAGGAGGAGCTGGGGGGGTGGGTGGAATCATGGGTGAGGTGATGAAGGGCTTGAACTGGGATAGGTGAAATACTGGGTGGATCCGGAGCGTCGCAGGCAGCTGGAGCCGGTAGGTGACAGGATTGATTCTGTGGGTGATGCGGTATGGTCCGATGAACCTGGGAGAGAGCTTTTTTGACTCGGTGTGGAGGTGGAGGTTTTTCGAGGAAAGCCATACCTTGTCACCTACATGGTACAGTCGTCCCGGGGGATGTCGACGATGTTGGTGAGTGTAGCGGGTGTTGGCACGTTGAATGGCCCAGTTGGTTGTGATCCAGAGCCGCCGACATCTGCGGACCAACTGTTGGGCCGACGGTACATCAACCTCCGGTTCTGGGTGGTTGAACACGGAAGGTTGGAAACCGTGACATACCTCAAATTGGCTTAGGTTGGTGGCTGAGGAGATGTGAAGGTTATGTGACAACTCAGCCCATATGAGGTAGCGGGCCCAGGAGCGCTGACGGTCTGCTATGAAACATCTCAGATAGCGCTCCAGTTGTTGGTTGGTCTGCTCCGTCTGACCATTAGTCTGTAGGTGATATCTGGAGGACAGACTGCAGGTGGAGTCGATCAGATGGCAGAAGGCCTTCCAGAACCGGGCTGTGAACTGGGGCCCTCTGTCCGAGACGATGTCCTTGGGGAACCCATGCAGACGGACTACGTGCTCTAATATCAACTCTGCTGTCTCCTTTGCTGACGGGAGTCCGGCGAGAGCCACCAGATGCACGGTTTTAGAGAACCGATCCACGATTGTGAGGATGGTGTCCTTTCCTTCGGAGGCCGGCAGGCCCGTGATGAAGTCGACGGCGATGTGCGTCCAGGGCCGTCGAGGAACTGGGAGTGATTGCAGTTCTCCTGGGGTTGGTTGGTTGGTGCTTTTGGCCCTGGCGCACACTGGGCATGCCTGAACGAACTCTCGGACGTCCATAACTCGTCATGGATGGCCACCAGAAATCGCGCTGAAGGAATTGGAGGGATCGTTGGGTGCCCGGATGTCCTGAGATGGGTGATGAGTGTCCCCATTGGAGGACCTCTGGTCTTATCACCTCGGGCACGAAGAGTCGTCCAGGTGGCACACCTGCTGGTTCGGTCTCTGTACCTTGTGCCTGGCGGACTCTCGTTTCCAGGTCCAGTTGGAGGGGGGCGATGATCCTGGAAGGTGGAAGGACAGACGCGGGGTCCGCCCGGGGAAGGTCCACCTCTAGCTGTCGTGAGAGGGCGTCTGCTTTGATGTTTTTGGACCCCGGACGGTATGAGAGGTGAAAGTTGTAGCTTTCGAAAAAGAGAGCCCACCGTGCCTGTCGTGGGTTTAGCTGCCGGATGGTTTTAATGGTGATGAGGTTTTGATGGTCTGTCCAGATTATGAATGGCTCGCTGACGCCCTGGAGCCAGTGACGCCATTCCTCCAGAGCCCACTTTATGGCCAGCAGTTCGCGGTCCCCTACCCCGTATCGCTGCTGAGTGGGATTAAATTTTCTGGAGAAAAAGCTACATGGATGTAGCTTTTGATCTGGACCTCGTTGTGAGAGGATAGCCCCAGCGCCCACATCTGAAGCATCCACCTCTACAACGAATGGTTTACTGGCATCTGGATGGTGGAGAATCGGTGCAGTGGTGAAACGGTGACACAGTGACCGGAAGGCAGATATGGCGGCCGGGTTGAGGTGAAAAGGAAGGGGTGAAGGACGGGTCAGAGTGGTTAGGGGGGCGGCAACTGTACTGTAGCCCCGGATAAAGCGACGATAGAAGTTCGCAAACCCGAGAAACCGTTGAAGCTGCTTGAGGGTCTTGGGTAGGGGCCAATGACGCACAACCTCTAGTTTCTGCGGGTCCATGGCCACACCCTGGGGCGAGATGACAAAACCCAGGAACGTGGTGGAGCGCTCGTGAAAAGCGCACTTTTCCAACTTACAGTACAGTTGGTGGGCGAGTAATCTCTTGAGAACCGCTCTGACGTGCTGGGTGTGTTCTTCCAAAGTACGTGAGTAGATTAGGATATCATCCAGGTAAGCAAATGCCCACCGGCCGAGCATGTCACGAAGGACATCGTTAATCAGGTGTTGAAATGCGGCGGGGGCATTGCACAGTCCGAACGGCATGACGAGGGTTTCGTAGTGTCCGGTGGGTGTGATGAAGGCCGTCTTCCACTCATCGCCCTCTCTGATGCGCACCAAGTTGTAGGCGCTCCGGAGGTCCAACTTCGTAAAGATGGTGGCGCCAGAGAGAGCGTCCAGGGCTGAGTTGGTAAGAGGCAGGGGATGTCGGTTTTTGATGGTAATGTTGTTGAGCCCCCGATAGTCGACACAGGGGCGAAGTTCACCGCCTTTTTTCTTCACGAAGAAGAACCCCGCGGCGGCAGGTGAGGAGGATGGTCTGATGGTGCCTTGGCGCAGGGCGTTGGTTACGTATTCCTCCATCACCTTAGTCTCGGTGGAGGTGAGTGAACAGAGGTGGCCGCGGGGTGGAGCCATACCAGGTTGGAGGTCAATGGCGAGGTCGTAGGGACGATGAGGAGGAAGATGAGTGGCTCGCCGTTTACAGAATTCAATTCAATTCAATTCAGTTTTATTTGTATAGCGCTTTTAACAATTGACATTGTCTCAAAACAGCTTTACACAATCAAAAGAATTATTTAAGTTTGTATGGAATGTGAATGTGTATGAATCAAAATGTTCAGATATTCCCTGGCGAGCAAGCCCGAGGGCGACAGTGGCAAGGAAAAACTCCCTGAGATGGTAATAGGAAGAAACCTTGAGAGGAACCAGACTCGACAGGGAACCCATCCTCATCTGAAGTCCACAGAAGACCTCCGCCAGGTCCCGATATGGTTCAGGGACAGCGTTGGTGTCGACGTCGGGGGCCTCGGACTCCCTAGAGCACGTCCCAGCCGCTGCCCGTAGGCATAGTTCGTTGCAGGCCGCGCCCCACTGGAGGATGCGATTTTGGGTCCAGGAGATTAGAGGGTCATGTTGGAGCAGCCAGGGATGACCAAGGATGATGGGAGGTGACGAGATGGGGGTGATGAAAAATCTTAAATGTTCATGGTGCTGGTCGATGGAGATAGTGATGGGTTCGGTTCGGGTGCTGATTGGGCTTGTGGATAGGGGGCGACCGTCGACAGATGTGATACGAACCGGCTGGGATAACGCCTCGAGTTTTACCCCCAGTTTTTTGGCATATGAGGAGTCAATGAAGTTACCGGCTGCCCCGGAGTCGATGAACGCAGCACTTCGGACTCGTTTGTGGCCAACCTGGAGGTGTACCTGAACCGTGAGACGGGAGGAGTCGGTGGTGATGGAGGAGAGACGGAGGTGACCCGGCGAGTGTCTCTCCCTTCTCACCGGGCCTGTGCGTTTCCCGGTCTGAGAGAACAGGCTGCCCGGTGATGTGTGGCTGACCCGCAATAGGCGCAGAGTCCTTCGCGGAAGCGTCTCTCCAGTTCTGCAGCGGTCAAGGAGGCGCATCCTAATTGCATGGGTTCCCCGGCTCCTGTGTCAACTACGGCAGGAGGTGGAGAACCGACATGTCCGGGGGTGGAGTAGATGGCAGAGTCTGCAGGTCGTGGGGTGGTGACGGTGAAGGTGGGTGCAGGCGGCAGGGTGCGAGGGGCTGGCCTCGGGCGAGAGAGAAGGCGCTGATCGATCCGGAGAGAAAGTTGGATCAGGCCCTCCAAGGTCGTGGGAAGCTCTCGCCCGGCTAGTTCATCCTTAATTCGGGACGCCAGGCCCTCGTAGTAGGACGTCCGGAGTGCTGCATCGCCCCACGTGGTCTGTACGGCGAGGGGACGAAACTCCGCTGTGTAGCGGCTCACGGGGGATCCTCCCTGCCTCAGGTGATAGAGTCTGGTGTCGGTCTCCACCTCGCCCGCTGGGTGTTCGAAGGTGAGTCGGAGTTGGTGGGTGAACTCATTGTATGAGTGGGCGGTGTCCGTATCTGCTTGGAGAACTGCCGTGGCCCACTCAGCTGCCTGCCCTTTAAGCAACGAGACGAGAAGAGCAATGCGGAGGCGATCGGTGGAGTACTTGGTGGCATTAAACTCAAACACCAGATCGAGAGCTGTCAGAAATACACTGCACTTCCCATCCGTGCCGTTCCACTTCTCTGGTAGAGAAAGAAAAACATCAGAAGGGGGGGGAGAGGTGATGATGCGGCGCCGCGGCCTCCGCGGCGTGCGATCAAGCAGTGACGCCATCAACAGCCGCGCGGAGATCCGCATTCTCCCGCCGGAGCTCAGCGACCTCGCGGCGGAGAGAAGCGAGATCCCCGGTTAGCTGATTGATTAGCGCGGCATGCTGATCCACAACGTCGCAAAGACTCGCATAATCCGCTGGGTTCACCGCGGAAGGCTCAGTCATTCTGTCAAAGGTGGACTAACCTGAGGTGACCAGAAGACATAGCTTTAGCGGTTAGCCCAATGTAGCGTGGAGGATAAACCCAAACGCGGAAAGAAGCGAGTAGGGAGGATAGCCACCCGATTTAGTCTAAGGACTCTCACAAAAACGGAGCAAGGGAAAAATACAAATTTAACCCGCGTCCTATAGATACAGTGGGAGCCACATCAAACAGCCGCCTGGAGCATGACTGCTCCGTGGCAGTTCCATGAAGGGTTAATGCAGGCTTCGTGCATGGAATGTGATCCCCCGCGATGACGCAGTTAACGATGCCCCGCCCCATAAACGCCCCCATGCGCTTTCTAAAAAGATGGTTGCAATGCCGTATAATTCCGCCAGATGGAGCATTGACTGGCACAGTTAACTGCAGTGTCCAGGAAGCCCAATACCGCTAGCCCAATACCGTTTAATATACAGACAGTTCTTGTATTGTCAACATAGTTTCATAAATAGATGAAAAAACAACAACAACAAACCGATTAATAAAACAGATTTGTTAAATCACTCAATACACAACCCATGATGATTATGCTATTTATTATTTAATAATGAATTAATAAAATTAGTTAGTGAAATATTTTTAAGACATCCTGAAATGATCCTTAAAGACAAGGTAGCGGCTGTAATTTGTCTATACCGATCATTGTAGGTACGGAATAAAAACGCAGGCTACTTACAGTATTTTATATTACTGTGTATTTTACCTAGTTCCATTTAATATACTGATAGATAATATTTTGCTGCAAAGTAAAGCTCAAAATGTAACGTCTGCTTGGGTTTGTTTTCGTTATATTTTTGATGATATTTTCGCTGATTTTTTCACTGATAGTCTACAAGTGGCATAAGAGGCAATTAATGCCGCATGCAACCTGGAATAAATATCTGCCCATATGGATCAGTATTTCTTTAGTCATTTAATCATGCATAATGCTCCCCCGTCAAAAGATCTGATGGGGCATTAATCACTTATCACAACTGTGAATGGATGCGGCAGCAGAGACAGATTAAATCCCCATAAACACTTGGAAACAATAGTAAAAAAAAGTTCCAGAGGGTTAGCGCCTGTTATACTAATGTATTTTTACTGATTTTTTTTTCTTTTTACTGCTTATATTTCGTTGGTTTTTACGCAATTTCATGTGTTGTGTGTGCGCACGAGAGAGAGGATACTCTGACAAGACCAACTTCCGTGTGGTTCCCGTGGCGCAATCGGTTAGCGCGTGACACTTATAAAGCGGTCCAGGTGAAGCAATGCCGAGTTCGAGTCGCACCCAAAGCATTTTACTGCATATCGCGCTGTGTATGTGACAAATAAAATTTGAATTTGAAAGTAAAGCTTAAAATGTAACTTCTGCTTTGGTTTGTTTTCGTTATATTTTTGATGTTTTCGCTGAAAGTCAAATTGGCATAACAAATTGATTAATGGCACATAATATCTGGAACAAATATCTGTCCATACGGATCAGGGGTGCGTTTCCCGTACAACTATGTAGCTCTTTGCTTAACCACCATAGTACGATGCAACGTTGAAGAAAATAACTAACTAGTCACAAGTGTTTCCCAAAACCATAGTACCTGTGTCGCACTTCCATGGTTAGAACTTTGTTAGTTTGAACCGTCGTTCTTCTTCTTCTTCGATACAATGGCGGAGTAGTGCAATAGGCACATATCGCCCCCTACTGTATAGTGTGTTTATTTTTTCTCTCTCTCTCTTCGGCTCGCATTCAATACGCTTTCGCAGTGACGTAACGTAGAAGTGGTGTAATAATGTCACAAACGCAACATTTTAAATTTTTCAATATTTCATTTGAACTCATTTTTTATTTGGTATTGATACATCAGTACAATTAAAATAAAAAGAAATGATGGGTTTTGAAAACGCTGGGATTGTGTTGTGAACACCTGTTACCCATTTTGCTCAATATTATTTCCTATATAAGTCCCTTTACATACAGCCATGGTTTAATGAGAGTTGACGTGAAAAAAATGACACGAAAACCACAATTTACTAAAACAAAGAGCTTGCAGTTACAAATTCGGACAAAAAATTGGAATGAAATCGCACAAAAAATGTATGCTTCTGGGAATGGGTATGAGAGAAGCCCAGAGGAAGTCAGAAACAAGTGGAGGGACTTTACAGGTGTGACCAACTGGTGGCTCAGCGGTAGCTGTTCTGCTTACCGTGTGGACGGCCCGGGTTCGATTCCCAGCCAGTGCCCAAACCCCAGTTTGTTGATTTATTTGTGTACATTCATTGAATATATATTGAGTAATATTTTAAATAGGCTTACACTATGGTACTGCATAAATTTTACAATTTCTTAGTGCTTAACACTTTGTGCACTGTATATGTTGAATACGTGAACAGTACAGATAACATTCATTATAAGTGAAAACCTCTAACATACTGCTACAAATATTGTTATGAGACATTTCTCTTTGGGTATGTTTAAAGATACTCAGTTAAAAACTCACCTTTTCTTCACACGAACGAAACCAAGGCTGTGTTCCAACCGGCATAAATAATGCTTCTGTAGGGCACTTCGAAGGGAGAATAATTGCGATGGTACCGCTGTTCTATCGTTTAAAGTGAATTTGTAATCAAAATAACCGAAAAATTAATAACCTAATATCTGAGCACCAAAACATTAAGTTTTCCAAATCGCTCAAAGTGGTTGGGAATTTTTTTTAGAAACTAATAGGGCGTAGGGTCATTAACTGTGAATAGAACACACCCAGCCGCGGCAAGGAACTCTGCTTCTAACCACAGGTCGAAGGCTGGAGTTCCAACCACGTAAGTTTGCGACGCTGTTTGCGAATGTTCGTTTGAACTATGGTTTCGGGAAACACCTAGTTGTTGAACTATGTTGGTAACGACGGAACTTGCGACCATAGTTGGCTAACGATGCTTTTGGGAAACGCACCCCTGAGTGTCTTTAGTCATTTAACCAGCATAATGTCCCACATTAAAGATCTGATGGGGCATCAATCACTTATCACAACGGTGTATAGATGCAGCAGCAGAGACAGATTTAATCCCCATAAACATTCACACTTGAAAACAAAACTAACAGAAGTAAACAGTTCTAGAGTGTTAGTGCCTGTTATCACAGGACAGGAATCACCTACAGGATACTACTGTATTTTACTGCTCATATTTTTTACCCTAGTTTCATTTGGTTTTATGCGATTTCATGTATTATTTGTGTGTGTCTGTGTGTGCACAGTGTGTGTACAGTGTGTGTGTGAGTGTGTGTGTCTGTGTGTGCACAGTGTGTGTGTGTGTGTGTGTGTGAGTGCGAGAGATAGCGTGAGAGCGCGTGCGCGAGAGAGGGCTTTCATGCTGATTTATCCAAGGTTACTAAAACCTGGCTTACTACCTATAAAAAATATTTCAATTTAACTCATGGGTCTCAATCACAGATGACACGACAAATTATATACTCTGAAACGTTCATTTGAACATTTAAAAATATATACAAAAACACGAATACTAATGTTATCATGGTGTAAATTATTAACATTAGGTTAGGTCCTGCCCTTAATTAATTCATATTATAATTACTTTTACATAGTATAGTTACTGGACTGACATGACCAAAAACTAGCTATTTTATTTAGCCTTTCAAAAATCAACCCATCTATCATTTATAATCAGAAAACATAAAACATATTATGATCTGTTCAATAGCCCATCTGTTTTAATTTAGTTTGTATTTTTTATTATTCATAAGACAACCTTTCAGTTTTGTAAATATTTTAGTTATAGTGTGTTAAGTCTTACTTTAGGTTAAACGTTTTTGAGAATTTTACCATCCAGCTTAGATAAATGTTATGTCATTTATTGATAAAATCTGGATTAAGGATATTTTATTATATAATTATATATATATATATATATATATATATATATATATATATTTTTTTTTTTTTTTTTTTTTTTTTAGTTTCCCCCTGAGGGATTGCCACCTTATTGTGGTCAGGGGGTTTGCGTGCCTCAACACAATTCAGCAAATACAATACTGTTACTATACAGTAAGGCCAGGTAAAAACAGTGCTCGAACATGATGCCCCCCTCCCCCCACCCCGTGTTGTCTGGTCTAGAACGGCGCTGCCTCTGACCGTCTTTTGTCTTGTAAATTAGTATTCTCACTCACCTTCCAATCCCCCCAGCGCACACACTCTGTTTGTACTGTAAACTGTAACTGTAACTGTGTTTGCTAGGGCACTTGGTTATACACAGTACTTTAATGTATGGAACACTTACTTAACTTACTGGTTTGGTTTAAACATCGCTTATTACCTTATTCAGCAAAATAAATTCATTATTAACGTATTGAAGTATTTTAGTTAAGGACAAAAACTGTGCTTGTGTTTAGAACTGCTGAACAGCCGAAAACACACACACACCCATCCCCCCGCCAAAAACACACACACACACACACAGAGCAATTAACACCATGTCATACTCAGGAGTGGAAGGTGAGAAACCTCAATGGAGAATACCAAGTTTGTCGTTGCTCTTTTGGAGTTCTTAAAACCCAAAACATTTATTTATACTGAGAAAAAATTATTATGGGTCACAATCACAAACACAAATACATATAATCAAGTGTTTAACTGGTTTCATTTGTTTCTATGATCAATAATTATTATTATTATTTTCAGCCCAACTCTTTGACTATTTAAAACAAAGTTGTGTCCCATTTTTTGCCCATTGAAGTTGTTGGTTCAACTAAACAATTTTTAAATACCCAAACAATCCCCCAAAATTAAAACACGCAAAACATGACTTTAACAATTCAATTTATTCTTCCAAAACTAGTCAAAGTTAAAACAGTAATTTATATAAAACAGATGAATACATGTTGTCTTTTTGCTTAAAGTTCATTAAACTACCCGGATACACCAGCTGCTTATACTGTAAGTCTCTATCTATAGTCCTTTTACATTAAAATATAAATTTTTCAAATATCAAAACTATTAAACATGGAACAGTTCAAGTCTTTGCAGTTCTATGTTCAGAATATACAGTAGACCTGATCAAACATCATTCTAAAGCTGTCGGACTGTGACGTCATCCCTCCTACAGCTCCGTCAACAGCTTGTTCAGGCTCCTCCAGTCCTGTAGCTCCAAAAGTCCAGCCGTCTGACCCCCCAATCCTCCACAGCGGAGCTCTGCTTAAAGACAACAGGAGAATTTAGTCAAGACAAAGACAAATAAACTTCACAGAACATATAGTTCTAATAAAAATAAAATATATTAATAAACCTATTTACCACAGAGTGTGTAAAGTACTGTTTTGGGGATTCTGTAATGTAAATAAACTGCCTGTGCTAATGTTAACCAGTGAACAGTGTTAGTGTTAACCAGTGAACAGTGTTAGTGTTAACCAGTGACTGTCTGTATTATCGTCTGCATTAAATTAACCCAGACTTTGCGCTTCTCATACAAATAAGTTAAGCGATATAACACTCGTATATGAGCATTAGTTCATCCCTGAAGCCAAACTATAACTTACTGAAGCCCCTCACACACACATACCTCCCCCCTCCTCCTCCTCCTTAACTGATAAACACTTCAGTGTTGTTATTCAGCTCTTTAACTAAGCGCTCGCGCTACCGCGGAAAGTCCCGGACAAAGTGTGTAAAATATAAACCGGGTTATGAGCGTTACTAGCTCCTGTACAGCTCCCCTCAGTCTGTGTCCCTCATCAACTGCATCACATTATATTACAGTCACAGAAATAACCTGCAGATTAACTCTTAACCAGAGAATAAATAAGCGCTGAATTTATCCAGACAACACGCGGTGAGATTCTCTCAGTATTTACAGAGAACACAAACACTCTTCATCGGGTAGTGCAGCTCTTGTAATAGGGACATTAATAGTATTGTCGAAGCTTGAGCATGTTTTTGAGTTAAAGTGGAGTGACATTGTGAGTGTGTGACACTGACAGTAAGCTGTAATATTAACTCCAGACTTGGTAAACAGATCATTAAGTTCTCTAAAGTCACATCTGACCGCTGCTGCTGCTGCCAGTGATATTTAAAACGGCCAATAAAAAACTAAACTGGGAAATAAACTGTAAACTACCCCAAACACATTTTATAAAATAAAATATCACTTACCACGAATAGTCCGTTAAGCCGCCATCTTCATCTCTGTAGTTTGGCAGCGTCAGTTCGGCGGGGGTGGAGGCGGGTTGTTAAAATCACGTGATTGCAACTCAGCGCAGCTGGCTTGTTTTAATGTGTTCTTGAGAACGAAGCGCCATCTAGTGGTGGCACCAGGTAAATGAATAAATAGGGCTTGAATGGGCGTGTTTACTGTGAAATCTTGACACGCCTTTCGGCCAGAAAAGGGAGGGGGGATTACGGCGTGCAAAGGCCATTCACACGCCATTCACACTTCAGCCACACTGTCGCGGCTATTTGGTGTGGCTCCCACTGTACACACACAATAGCAAAAGACAACGGAACCAACTGGTGAGTACTCACGGTTTGCTGAAACGACAACTGGTACTGACATGGGCCGAACTCAATGACTGAGCGGTAAGCCATCGTTTGTTTACCTCTTTTATACTTCCTGGTTTTGCGCCCGTCTTACTTCCGGGTCCTAGTGCCGGGCGCAGATTGAGTGTGTATGACACTTTCGGTTAAAGACTCCGCTGTGAATTTCAGCCATTGGTAGAACATGTAATTTTTTCATGTCGTGTCCGATTCTGTTTGGTTTTCAGGTCCTTTCTTTGTCATCTGTGGGATGATCGTTACATATGACGTTGATTCTTCATCTGAGATTCTAATCTGCATGTCTGCTCTTGCGTAACATCCCTGCCAATCTGTCAGGAATAGATGCTCCTTGTATTTTCCCTTTTGCTGATTTATTGAACGCACACCAGTTATTAGGTAGTGGTTTTGCTTCAATCACTCCATCTGTCCTAGTGTCGCAGGACCGACTCAGGGCAGGAGAACACAGACGACAGGAGTCACGAATATGCAGGAAAAAAATTGTGCTCTTTTATTTAAATTCTTCTCTCCTTTCAGTTTGCATTTGAAAAGGAGAGATCAAAAAGGAAAAAAATGCAGAAAACTTGCTCTCACACACACTTCTACACAAACACAGTGCTCTTATGTACTGGGGCTCTTCGGAGGTGAGGGAGATAGAGCCGTGCAGAAGAGGCAGCCTTCTCGGTCTGAAGAGGCAGGGTCCTGTGTTGCGTGTGGTGGTTGGTTACGCACGTGAGCAGCGGCAGCTAGAGACGTGGTGCGGCCGCTTTGTTGAGGTGTCTTTTGGCGCGTTTGACTCTCGGTAGTGTCGTAATCTGTGAAGAGAGAGAAGACAGTGTCAGTGGCGTAGTCATCTGAATTCCCCCTTACCGGGGTCATCAGGGTTGAGCCTTTTATCATGTGCCGGTGACTGCAGGAGGGTAGATGACTACGGGCTGTTGGACATGGAGCATTCCAGCGCCCCACCCCCGAGTTGCTGTCCATGGTGCTGAATGCACTCCGTTTTGCATTCGAGGGAAAAGCTGCGAGTTCATGTGAAGTGTGGGCTGTCACCCCGCCGTCACACCTAGACATCTGATTCAATTTGTTTTTGGCATCTAGTTCTATATGAAAGGGCACTTGTTTATCTGACGTTTGTACCTTGCCCACCTTTATTTGGAACAATCTCCTGATCTGTCCACCATGGACATTCTAGCCGTTCTTCTTGCCATAGTTATTGCGGCTAATGTGCAACTCATTTGTCTTTCCTTAAGGTCCCAGTCTGGGCAGGTTTCATTTAGTGGCTCTGCCATCAGTTAGATCCGGCAGTAGAAGTTATTAGAATATGATTATAAGCATAAATTTAAGTTTATATTGGTGGTAGTAACGGAGTGGTTTCTCCATTTGGATCACAAAGTCGACACGTAGTGCTATGGCCTAATAATCTACACAATATACTGTATGTCTTGGCGTGTTTTTCATTGGGTATGGTGTTACCTTTGGGGTCGCTTTAACTATTTTAATCACTATCTGACTAGATGGTAGTTTGATTGCATCTAATAGCTCTGCTATTGCTTCTCCATATACTATTGATGTGTTTTTTTACCATCCGTTCTTTCGTAACCTCTTTGTGCCCATATAGGGTTGGTGTTACTATAGCATAGCCTGCTTTATTGCTATCCCCATCTCCAGAACACGACCCATCTACAAAAAAATATACAATCTGGATGTGACAGAGGTTGATTCTCTATATCTTGTCTTTAGATGTTTTGCTGACACCTTTATATAGTTAACTCAGGTGCAGAGAGTATTACATCATATTCTTTTCTTCTAGCATTTGTAATTAAAAACTATGGCAGGTCAGGAGTGCATGTAATACATGGGTGGTATACGACTGGATGTCCCATGGTAATTGATGAGGCTTTCTGATAAGCAAGTGTCAGGATCCAGTGTCAGGTTCTAGCTGTTGCCGTGCCTCTTCAATTCTTGTGCGTTTTTCTTGCCGTTGTTTGCCTCGGGCTCTTGTTCTTTGGGCTGGTCCGGCTAGTTCTGCTGCATTGTTCTTCAATGAGTTCCGCTTCCCATTCTCCTATGTTATCTTGGGGCCACTCTGGCCAATAACTTTGTTCCTCTTGTTCTTGTTCTTCTGGTTCTTGTTCTTCACAGCAATCCTTCAGTGCCTTCCTGTCTCTTACCTGGTCTGGGTTGGGTGCCTTGCGGCAGTGGTTTAAATGATACCACACGTCTTTTCCTTGTACCTTCATGGCGGTTGGAGTTGCCAATACTACTTTGTATGGCCCTTCTCTCCTAGTTTGGTTCCACCTTCTTCTGAATACTCGAATAAATACCCAGTCACCAGGCAGTACTGTTCTGTCGTCTGCTTCTTCCTCAACGTCGTTAGCTGGTCTTTGCCTGTTGTCGTCAAGTACTGTCGCTCCCTTATCCTGTTGGAAAATAACTTTGTGTATTTCAGATAAGTCTTTTACATAATAATCAAGTTCACTTTGTAGTTGTTCGAGAGATGGACCTTTATAGGGTCCTCGAACAAAGGATGTCGGCATTGATCTGCCAGTAAGCATTTCATGCGGTGTTAAATGCGTTTTTCGGTTAGTTTGCGATCTCATGCACATTCAAGCTAATGGTAAAGCTTGTAACCAGTTCATACCTGTATCTGCACATATTTTAGCCAATTTCATTTTTAGAATTCCGTTCGCTCTCTCTACTATCCCCTGAGATTGGGGGCGATACACACATCCAAACCTATGCTTGATATTTAACCTCTGAGTTACCTTATTTACATGTGTGTTTCCCATTGTCTGAGCTGATTGTGTCTGGAATTGCAAATCTTGGTATTACTTCTCCACACAAGAATTTTGCTACTGCCAATGCATCTTCCTTAGCTGTTGCTACAGTTTCTACCCATCTCCTGAATCTATCCACAACCACTAAGATGTATAGTTTTCCTTGTATCCTAGGTTCACCCATGTCCACATTAGTCAAACATTACAGTGGGAGCCACGCCAAATAGCCGCGACAGTGTGGCTGAAGTGTGAATGGCGTGTGAATGGCCTTTGCACGCCGTAATCCCCCCTCCCTTTTCTGGCCGAAAGGCGTGTCAAGATTTCACAGTAAACACGCCCATTCAAGCCCTATTTATTCATTTACCTGGTGCCACCACTAGATGGCGCTTCGTTCTCAATAACACGTTAAAACAAGCCAGCTGCGCTGAGTTGCAATCACGTGATTTTAACAACCCGCCTCCACCCCCGCCGAACTGACGCTACCAAACTACAGAGATGAAGATGGCGGCTTAACGGACTATTCGTGGTAAGTGATGTTTTATTTTATAAAATGTGTTTGGGGTAGTTTACAGTTTATTTCCCAGTTTAGTTTTTTATTGGCCGTTTTAAATATCACTGGCAGCAGCAGCAGCGGTCAGATGTGACTTTAGAGAACTTAATGTTCTGTTTACCAAGTCTGGAGTTAATATTACAGCTTACTGTCAGTGTCACACACTCACAATGTCACTCCACTTTAACTCAAAAACATGCTCAAGCTTCAACAATACTATTAATGTCCCTATTACAAGAGCTGCACTACCCGATGAAGAGTGTTTGTGTTCTCTGTAAATACTGAGAGAATCTCACCGCGTGTTGTCTGGATAAATTCAGCGCTTATTTATTCTCTGGTTAAGAGTTAATCTGCAGGTTATTTCTGTGACTGTAATATAATGTGATGCAGTTGATGAGGGACACAGACTGAGGGGAGCTGTACAGGAGCTAGTAACGCTCATAACCCGGTTTATATTTTATACACTTTGTCCGGGACTTTCCGCGGTAGCGCGAGCGCTTAGTTAAAGAGCTGAACAACAACACTGAAGTGTTTATCAGTTAAGGAGGAGGAGGAGGGGGGAGGTGTGTGTGTGTGTGTGTGTGAGGGGCTTCAGTAAGTTATAGTTTGGCTTCAGAGATGAACTAATGCTCATATACGAGTGTTATATCGCTTAACTTATTTGTATGAGAAGCGCATTAAGTAAATTCCCGGTTAATTTAATGCAGACGATAATACAGACAGTCACTGGTTAACACTAACACTGTGCACTGGTTAACACTAACACTGTTCACTGGTTAACATTAGCACAGGCAGTTTATTTACATTACAGAATCCCCAAAACAGTACTTTACACACTCTGTGGTAAATAGGTTTATTAATATATTTTATTTTTATTAGAACTATATGTTCTGTAAAGTTTATTTATCTTTGTCTTGACTAAATTCTCCTGTTGTCTTTAAGCAGAGCTCCGCTGTGGAGGATTGGGGGGTCAGACGGCTGGACTTTTGGAGCTACAGGACTGGAGGAGCCTGAACAAGCTGTTGAGGGAGCTGTAGGAGGGATGACGTCACAGTCCGACAGCTTTAGAATGATGTTTGATCAGGTCTACTGTCTACTTTGCAGTTCTGAACATAGAACTGCAAAATGTCTGATACAATACTTTGGGGGAAACAAAGACTTGAACTGTTCCATGTTTAATAGTTTTGATATTTGAAAAATTAATATTTTAATGTAAAAGGACTATAGATAGAGACTTATAAGCAGCTGGTGTATCCGGGTAGTTTAATGAACTTTAAGCAAAAAGACAACATGTATTCATCTGTTTTCTATAAATTACTGTTTTAACTTTGACTAGTTTTGGAAGAATAAATTGAATTGATAAAGTCATGTTTGCGTGTTTTAATTTTGGGGGATTGTTTGGGTATTTAAAAATTGTTTAGTTGAACCAACAACTTCAATGGGCAAAAAATGGGACACAACTTTGTTTTAAATAGTCAGAGTTGGGCTGAAAATAATAATAATAATTATTGATCATAGAAACAAATGAAACCAGTTAAACACTTGATTATATGTATTTGTGTTCGTGATTATGTGACCCATAATAATTTTTTCTCAGTATAAATAAATGTTTTGGGTTTTAAGAACTCCAAAAGAGCAACGACAAACTTGGTATTCTCCATTGCGGTTTCTCACCTTCCGCTCCTGAGTAGGACATGGTGTTAATTGCTCTGTGTGTGTCTGTTTTTGGTGGGGGGATGGGTGTGTGTGTGTGTTTTCGGCTGTTCAGCAGTTCTAAACACAAGCACAGTTTTTGTCCTTAACTAAAATACTTCAATACGTTAATAATGAATTTATTTTGCTGAATAAGGTAATAAGCGATGTTTAAACCAACCCAGTAAGTTAAGTAAGTGTTCCATACATTAAAGTACTGTGTATAACCAAGTGCCCTAGCAAACACAGTTACAGTTTACAGTACAAACAGAGTGTGTGCGCTGGAGGGATTGGAAGGTGAGTGAGAATACTCATTTACAAGACAAAAGACGGTTAGAGGCAGCGCCGTTCTAGACCAGACAACACGGGGTGGGGGGAGGGGGGCATCATGTTCGAGCACTGTTTTTACCTGGCCTTACTGTATAGTAACAGTATTGTATTTGCTGAATTGTTTTGAGGCACGCAAACCCCCTGACCACAATAAGGTGGCAATCCCTCAGGGGGAAACTAAAAAATAAATATATATATAATTATATAATAAAATATCCTTAATCCAGATTTTATCAATGACATAATATTTATCTAAGCTGGATGGTCAAATTCTCAAAAACGTTTAACCTAAAGTAAGACTTAACACACTATAACTAAAATATTTACAAAACTGAAAGGTTGTCTTATGATGGAATAGCTGTGTACAGGACAGGAAAGCCCTCCAGAGAGTGATCCGGGCAGCTGAACGCTGCTGCAGGTTAACTCTCCCCTCCATGCAGGACATCTACACCAGGAGATGTAAAACCAGGGCAGCTCGTATCATTAAGGACTTGTCGCACCCCAATAACGGACTGTTCAAACTTCTGCATTCAGGCAGAAGGTTCCGGGTCATTATGGCCAAAACGGAGAGACTCAGGAGGAGTTTTTATCCACAGGCGATTAGACTCCTCAACCATGATGGGCCACTCTCCCATTCATAGGACTGGTAACAGTTCACCCACACACTGCTGTGCTGACATTCCACACTGCACACTACACTTTAGTCTGGACTGTAAGCATCACTTGCACTAACATCTTTATCCTGCTCAGATACACACTTTATTATTATGTTTACATTTGCACCTTTTTTTTTTTTTTTTCTATTTATAGTTTATTTCTTTTGTTCTTGTTATTTGCACAAAGTAGGAGCGGTTCAGGATACATTTCACTGCGTGTTGTACTTGTATAACTATGCATGTGACAAATAAAGAATCTTGAATCTTGAATTGAATTATGAATGATAAAAAATACAAACTAAATTAAAACAGATGGGCTATTGAACAGATCATAATATGTTTTATGTTTTCTGATTACAAATTATATGTGGGTTGAATTTTAGAAAGGCTAAATGAAATAGCTGGTTTTGGTAATGTCAGTCCAGTAACTATACTATGTAAAAGTAATTATAATATGAATTAATTAAGGGCAGGACCTAACCAATGTTAATAATTTACACCATGATAACATTAGTATTCGTGTTTTTGTATATATTTTTAAATGTTCAAATGAACGTTTCAGAGTATATAATTTGTCGTGTCATCTGTGATTGAGACCCATGAGTTAAATTTAAATATTTTTTATAGGTAGTAAGCCAGGTTTTAGTAACCTTGGATAAATCAGCATGAAAGCCCTCTCTCGCGCACGCGCTCTCACGCTATATCTCGCACTCACACACACACACACACACACACTGTGCACACACAGACACACACAAATAATACATGAAATCGCGTAAAACCAAATGAAACTAGGGTAAAAAATATGAGCAGTAAAATACAGTAGTATCCTGTAGGTGATTTCTGTCCTGTGATAACAGACACTAACACTCTAGAACTGTTTACTTCTGTTAGTTTTGTTTTCAAGTGTGAATGTTTATGGGGATTAAATCTGTCTCTGCTGCTGCATCTATACACCGTTGTGATAAGTGATTGATGCCCCATCAGATCTTTAATGTGGGACATTATGCTGGTTAAATGACTAAAGACACACTGATCCGTATGGACAGATATTTGTTCCAGATATTATGCGCCATTAATCAATTTGTTATGCCAATTTGACTTTCAGCGAAAACATCAAAAATATAACGAAAACAAACCAAAGCAGAAGTTACATTTTAAGCTTTACTTTCAAAGTAAAATTTTATTTGTCACATACACAGCGCGATATGCAGTAAAATGCTTTGGGTGCTTTAGGCGAGGCTCGAACTCGGCATTGCTTTACCTGGACTGCTTTATAAGTGTCACGCGCTAACCGATTGCGCCACGGGAGCCACACGGAATTTGCTCTTGTCAGAGTATCCTCTCTCTCTCTCGTGCGCACACACACATATGAAATTGCGTAAAAACCAACGAAATATAAGCAGTAAAAAAAAATCTGTAAAAATATATTAGTATAACAGGCGCTAACCCTCTGGAACTTTTTTACTATTGTTTCCAAGTGTTTATGGGGATTTAATGTGTCTCTGCTGCCGCATCCATTCACAGTTGTGAAAAGTGATTAATGCCCCATCAGATCTTTTGACGGGGGAGCATTATGCATGATTAAATGACTAAAGAAATACTGATCCATATGGGCAGATATTTATTCCAGGTTGCATGCGCCATTAATTGGCTTTCTTATGCCACTTGTAGACTATCAGTGAAAAAAAAATCAGCGAAAACATCATCAAAAATATAACGAAAACAAACCCAAGCAGACGTTACATTTTGAGCTTTACTTTGCAGCAAAATATTATCTATCAGTATATTAAATGGAACGAGGTAAAATACACAGTAATATAAAATACTGTACATAGCCTGCGTTTTTATTCCGTACCTACAATGATCGGTATAGACAAATTACAGCCGCTACCGTGTCTTTAAGGATCATTTCAGGATGTCTTAAAAAATATTTCACTAACTAATTTTATTAATTCATTATTAAATAATAAATAGCATAATCATCATGGGTTGTGTATTGAGTGATTTAACAAATCTGTTTTATTAATCGGTTTGTTGTTGTTGTTGTTTTTTCATCTATTTATGAAACTATGTTGACAATGCAAGAACTGTCTGTATATTAAAGATACGGTATTGGGCTTCCTGGACACTGCAGTTAACTGTGCCAGTCAATGCTCCATCTGGCGGAATTATACGGCATTGCAACCATCTTTTTAGAAAGCGCATGGGGGCGTTTATGGGGCGGGGCATCGTTAACTGCGTCATCGCGGGGGATCACATTCCATGCACGAAGCCTGCATTAACCCTTCATGGAACTGCCACGGAGCAGTCATGCTCCAGGCGGCTGTTTGACGTGGCTCCCACTGTATATTCCTGAATGGCCCATCTGGCTCTGGGATATGTTCTATTGGTTCTATATGTAAAGTGCTTTCTATTGTTAAATCTAGCACAAATGTCGCATAATTGTAATAGCGTTTGATGAACCATAGGACCTAAATAAGGCGACCACCATGCCTTTTGGATTTTTTTAATCACTTCCCCTCTTGCTACGTAATCATTTTACTGCTGCTTTCTTTGCTACAGTACTTCATCTGCTCATCTGCTGCTTCATAAGGGCCAGGGGTAGTTCAGTGGTTAAGGCATTGGACTATGGTTCGGAAGATCCCAGGTTCAAACTCCACAACCACCAAGTTGCCACTGTTGGGCACTTGAGCAAGGTCCTTAACCCTCAATTGCTCAGATGTATAATGAGATAAATATGTAAGTCGCTCTGGATAAGAGCGTCTGCCAAATGCCTAAATGTAAATTTCCATCACTAACAAAAATCTCTTCTATGTGCTGTACACATTTGACTATGGCTAGATGGTAGTTTGATTGCATCTAATAGCTCTGCTATTGCTTCTCCATATACTATTGATGTGTTTTTTTTCCATCCGTTCTTTCGTAACCTCTTTGTGCCCATATAGGGTTGGTGTTACTATAGCATAGCCTGCTTTATTGCTATCCCCATCTCTAGAACACGACCCATCTACAAAAAAATATACAATCTGGATGTGACAGAGGTTGATTCTCTATATCTTGTCTTTAGATGTTTTGCTGACACCTTTATATAGTTAACTCAGGTGCAGAGAGTATTACATCATATTCTTTTCTTCTAGCATTTGTAATTAAAAACTATGGCAGGTCAGGAGTGCATGTAATACATGGGTGGTATACGACTAGATGTCCTATGGTAATTGATGAGGCTTTCTGATAAGCAAATGCTGCTGCTCGGTAGCATGGTGGCATGCCTTTTTCAATATTATCAAGCGCTGTACTATAATAAGAAATTGGTTGCTTGCTAGGACCGTGTTGTTGAGTCAGAACCCCTGTGGCAAAACAGTTACATTCTGAGACATACAGGTGGAATTGCTTATTATACTCTGGGCTAGCGGGTGCTGGTGCTGTACACCAGTTCTCTCTTTAGCTATTCAAAAGCCTCCAGTGCTTCAGTTGTCCATTCTAACACTGCACTATTTTTTGTTTGTTCAGCTGCTATAACTATTGCTCTCAATGGTGTTGTTTTTAATGCAAAGTCACAAATCCAGTCTATACTAAATCCTACCTAGAAAAGACAGCATCTCTTTTATAGTCCGTGGTTTAGGGGCTTTTAATATTGCTTCTATATGTTCAGGAAATATGTGTCTAGATGTTCCTTTCAACACTCTGCCTAGCTACTCTACTTCCAACTGTCATGTTCCATGCCCTGTCTGCCGTCCTTTTCCCATGCTGTCACTCCCCCACGCGCTCATGTTTTTGTCTAGCCATCACGTGCGCTCTCACGCCCCCGTTTCCGCCCAGTCTGCTCACCTGTTCCTCATTCCCTACGCTGATTTCTCCAGTGATTTGAGCACGCACACTGCGCTGCTCAAATCGCTGGATTATCTTGTGTTTTCATGCCCCGATCTTCTCGCGTTTATTTTCCCTTTTTGCCAAGTTCACTTTGTTTCTCGTTTTTCTCTTTCGGTTTCTCGTCTCGGATTTGTTTGCCTCGTCCTTTGATCTCCCGGTTTTGACTTAACGCTTCCTCTTTTGACCACGGCTCTCGCTTTATGATTTGGCTTAGACGCTACGCTGACTGATTGCCCGGTATTGACTTCCGCATTCTGACCACACTCTCGCCTGACATTGTGGCACGTCATCTGCACTTGGATTCACCTCGTTCCGCTCCGCATCGTTACAGAATAATCCAGCCATTGATATGAATCCAGCAGATGTCGACTGCATGAAAGCAGCACTGGAGCATCAGGGTGCTCTTCTTGGAGCTCACCACCAGGGGCTGCTCAACACCAAGCAAACCCTTGCTGACGTCACGACCCAGCCCCAAAGACTCCAGCTCTCTCCAACGCGACATGGGGACGCCACCATGCAACGCGAACCACGCCTCCCTGCCCCCCCGACCTATGAAGGTGACCCTGGCACATGTTGCTCATTTCTCTCTCAGTGTACGCTGATATTCGAGCTCCAACCCTCCACATTCTCCACCGAACACTCCAAGGTAGCATATGTGATAACGCTGCTCTCAGGACGGGCTCAAGAATGGAGCACTGCTCTCTGGGACTCTCGCGACCCCTGCTGCTCCAACTACGAGGACTTCGCTGAGGAGATGAAGAGGGTGTTTGATCGCTCATGTCACGGAAGGGATGCTGGTCACAAACTGTTAAAGCTTCAACAAGGCTCGCGCTCGGCCTATGATTACGCCATAGAATTCCAGACTCTAGCTCTCTCCAGCGGGTGGAATAACCGTGCTTTGAGTGATGTTTTCTTTGAAGGACTGACAGAAGCACTTCAGGATGAGCTAATCTCTCGTGAACTACCGTCATCACTCCAAGATCTCATGGATCTGGCCGGCCGAGTGGATTCACGTCTCCGCCTTCGGAAAGTGGCCAAGATTGCACCACCTAGAGCCTTCCCGCGACCCCACCCTCAGGAGGAACCCATACAACTGGGCAGAACCCGCGTTTCACCAGAGGAGCGACGACATCGTCGAGTGGAGGGAGCCTGCTTCTACTGTGGGAAATTGAACCATTTACTTAAGAACTGCACAGTAAGGAGGAGGAGTCTTCAAGTTCAGCTGCGAGCACTGGAGGGCACTTCTCCAAAGAAACCTCCAGACCAACGCCGACTGCTTCCCATCTTCCTCATCCACGAACAACGAAACCACCTGGTGCAGGCACTGATCGACTCCGGTTCAGACCGTAACCTAATCAATGCCGCCTCAGCCAAGGCCCTGGGAATCCCTGCTCTGCCTTTAGAGACTCATCTCAAGGTTCAGACCCTCGATGGGAGCCCACTCCCTTCTATCACCCACAGGACCCCTCTTCTCGGTCTAAGGGTCTCAGGTAACCATTCTGAGCAGACCTCGCTATCTATCATGGAGGGATCTCATGCCACGGTCATCTTGGGCCTCCCCTGGTTGATCCGACATAACCCACAGATTGACTGGGCCGGAAACTCGATCTCAGCCTGGAGACCATCATGTTCCACGACCTGCCTACGTGCTGCCCTCACGTCATGCCCCAATTCCGCCCAGGCGGATGAATCACTGGAACTCACCCACGTGCCACCTGAGTATCACGACCTCAAGGCTGTGTTCAGCAAATCGCGCGCCATTTCTCTTCCCCCCCATCGGCCATACGACTGCTCTATTGATCTGCTTCCAGGCACCTCTCCCCCCAAGGGCCGTCTATACTCATTGTCACTCAAGGAACGCCAAGCCATGGACCTTTACATCACCGAATCCCTCGCGGCGGGAATCATTCGTCCTTCTTCCTCTCCAGCGGGGGCCGGGTTCTTCTTCGTGGGCAAAAAAGATGGTTCCTTTTGTCCCTACATAGATTACAGGGGCTTGAATGAGATCACTGTGAAGAACCGGTACCCCCTCCCACTAATGGCCACCGCCTTTGAGCTTCTCCAAGGAGCCAAGATTTTCACCAAGCTCGACTTACGCAATGCTTACCACCTTTTCCGCATCCGAGAAGGTGACGAGTGGAAAATACGGCCTTCAAAACCCCTACAGGGCACTACGAATACCTTGTGGTTCCGTTTGGCCTCACTAATGCCCCGGCAGTCTTCCAGGCCTTCATTAACGATATACTCAGAGACTTTCTCGATTTATCTGTGTTTGTCTACCTGGATGACATCCTGATCTTTTCCCGGGACCTGGAGGAGCATCAACATCATGTCCAACAGGTATTACAGAGGCTCCTAGAGAACAAATTATTTGCAAAACCAGAAAAGTGCGAATTCCATACCACATCCACCACATTCCTTGGATTTGGCATCGGACCTTCAGGAATCCAGATGGAACCCGCCAAGCTTCAAGCCGTCACGAACTGGCCCACGCCCACCTCACGACAGGAACTCCAGAGATTCCTGGCATTCTCAAATTTCTATCACCGTTTAATCCGCGGCTACAGTTCTATCACTGTCCCCCTAACAGCCCTAACTTCTCCCAAGGTTCTCTTTCGTTGGAACCAGGAACCTGAGGGAGCCTTCACCGAACTTAAGAAGCTATTCACATCCGCTCCTATCCTCACCATCCCGGACCCGTCACGGCAGTTCATTGTGGAGGTCGACGCCTCCAGCACGGGAGTAGGAGGCATTCTCTCTCAGAGATCCGCCCATGACAACAAGCTGCACCCCTGCTCCTTCTTCTCCCACCACTTAACCCCCACTGAAAGAAATTATGGCATCGGAGATCGCGAGCTCCTGGCCATAAAACTAGCCCTGGAGGAGTGGAGACACTGGCTAGAAGGAACAGAGGTCCCATTCCTGGTCTGGACTGACCACAAAAACCTTGAGTACCTTCGAGGTGCCAAGTGGCTGAACTCCCGTCAGGCCCGTTGGTCGCTATTTTTCACCAGGTTCAATTTCATCCTCTCCTACCGTCCAGGATCCAAGAATACCAAGTCAAGTCAAGTCAAGTCAAGTCAAGTTTATTTATATAGCACATTTACAACAGTTTGTGCTGCCCAAAGTGCTGTACATGCAGAGAATAGATAATAAAAAAACCACACAATAAAATACTACATATAATACAAACTAGTTAAGGCAGATAAAACTAGAAGCAGTTAAAATAAAATAAAATTAAATAAAATAGATAAAAACATCAAAGTCAACCTGTGCTAAATGCCAGTCCATAAAAGTGTGTTTTTAATAAAGATTTAAAAAGCTCCAATGTTTGTGCAGATCTGACATTCAGAGGCAGGTTATTCCAAAGTCTGGGGCCTGCCACAGCAAATGCTCTATCCCCTCTGGTTTTTAACTTTGTTCTTGGAATGGTTAAAATGAGCTGAGTGCTGGATCTCATGGTTCTGGCTGGAGTATGCATAGACAACAGCTCAGATAGATAAGAAGGAGCTAGACCATTCAAAGATTTAAACACAAGTAGTAGGACTTTAAATTGGATCCTGTATACAACAGGGAGCCAATGAAGAGAGGCAAGCACCGGAGTTATATGCTCTCGCCGCTTGGTACCAGTCAGCAACCGAGCAGCTGCATTTTGAATGAGTTGGAGACGCTGTAATGACAACTGGTCAAGGCCGTAATAAAGAGAATTGCAGTAATCTAGTCGAGAAGTAATAAAGAGGTGAATAACCTGTTCAAAAACGTGAGCTGGAAGGTATGGCTTTACCTTAGCTAACTGTCTAAGATGAAAGAAACCTGACTGGACAACTGCACTAACTTGCTTTTGAAATTTAAAAGACTTGTCAAAAAACACTCCTAGGTTTTTGACATACGGTTTACAATATAAGGATAGTGTGCCCAAGGCATTATTCACTCCATTTGAAGCCGCAGGATCACCAACAATTACTATTTCAGTTTTCTTTTCATTTAACGTAAGAAAATTAGTTGACATCCACTGTTTAATTTCAGTAATGCAGTCCATTAGGTTGCTAAAAGATCCTGTGCCTGATCTTAACGGCAAATAAATTTGTATGTCATCAGCAAAGCAATGAAAAGTAATATTGTACTTGGAGAAAATTGATCCCAAGGGCAACAGATAAAGGCCAAAAAGAGCTGGGCCAAGGATAGAACCTTGTGGCACACCACAGTTAAGGTGGACTGGTTTAGAGTTGTAAGGGCCCATATTGACAAAAAATGATCTTTGGGAAAGGTATGAATGAAACCACTGAAGAGCAATGCCCTTAAGGCCAACATACTGTTCTAAGCGAGATAAAAGTGTATTGTGGTCAACCGTATCAAAAGCTGCTGTTAGGTCTAGCAATAAGAGGGCGGCAGAATTGCCAGAATCTGTAATTAAAAGGAGGTCATTAAAAACTCTTAAAAGTGCAGTCTCAGTGCTATGCCGTGATTTAAAACCAGACTGAAATTTTTCAGAGATGTCATTAATATCTAGATAAGCTTGCAACTGTGTATAGACAACTTTCTCTAAAATTTTTGAGAGAAAAGGCAGCTTCGAGATTGGTCTATAATTTGACATGACTGTCGGGTCAAGATTATGTTTTTTAATAAGTGGTTGCACTGCGGCCTGTTTAAAACAGGATGGAACAAAACCTGTAGCAATGGAAGCATTAATTAATTTTAAAATATAGGGCCCAATAGTGTTAAAAGTGTTTTTAAACAAGCTGGGTGGAAGACAGTCCAGTGGGCAATAAGAGGGTCTTACATTATTAATTAATTTCGATAATTCCCTCAGAGAAACAGGCTCAAACTGCTGAAGAACAGATGTGCACACTGGAAGTGCACTAGGGTCTACAGCAGAAGTTAAAGAAACAGAGGACCTAATTGATAAGACCTTATCTATAAAAAATGCTAAGAATTGTTCACACATACTAGGTGAGGGTACAGCACCAGCAGAACCGCATGGATGAATAATACGATTAAATACATTAAAAAGAATTTTGGGCCTGTGGCTATTGGCAGACACAATGTTAGACATAAACTGGGTTTTAGCGGTCTTCACAGCATGTTGGTAGGTATATAAACACTCTCTTAATATTTGTAAAGACACATGCAACCTGTCCTTTTTCCATCTCCTCTCAGCGCGTCTACATTCGCGTCTGAGAGCGCGCGTGCGCTCGTTCAACCAAGGCTCATCCATTGGTTTAGAGCGCACGGGCGCGAGAGGAGCAATGGAGTCCAGTATATCAACACAGGTGGAATTAAAACGTTCAGCCAAGACCTCAGCGCTTTCACAACCAAAGTTGATCAGTCCAGAGTCATTAAAAGCATCAGAGAACTGGGAAACCGTAAGGGCGCTGAGCATCCGTCTCCTACACACTGGGGCGCGCTGGTTATCCACCGGAGAATGCAGCGTTAAATTAAACAGCACAGGAAAGTGATCGGAGATGCACACGTTGAATATTTCCGTGATACACACATCTAAGCCCTGTGACAACACCAAGTCCAGTATATGTCCCTTTTCATGGGTGGGGGCAGTGACCCACTGCACCAAATTAAAAGAGTCAATGATATTCAAAAAATCCTTGACCAAGGGTTTAGAGTCACAGCAGAGGTGAATATTAAAATCCCCAACAATTAAAAAGCGATCAAATTTAAGAGCAATGCCCGCCATAAAATCATAAAACTCATGAATAAAATCTTTATTAAATTTGGGAGGACGATAAACAAGTGCACACAGGACAGGAGTATCTAGGTACAGCTCAAAGAGCTGAAGTTCAAAACTGGAGACTGGATTCGATTGGAATGATTGTCGACATCGAAAGCAAGAATTGAAAACTGTGGCCAAGCCTCCACCTCTACCTGAGGTCCGGGGAGAACTAAAGTATGTGCAATCTGGAGGAAGAAGTTCAGAAAAGGCTACAGACTCACCACATTGAAGCCACGTCTCAGTCAAAAACAGAACGTCTAACTGCCTCGATTTGTAGAATTCATTCAGTATGAAAGTCTTGTTTGCTAGCGATCTAGCATTGAATAAAGCCATCCGAATGGAACGCTCCTGAATGCCTGAAGGACATGCACGAGCCAGGGAGCGGAGGTTAGTAAGATCCACGCCACGTCCGCGGATTCGAGGTCGCTTGGGAAGGCCGACCGGAGGAAACTGATCGAGGCCTCCAGGGACAATAGGCAGGATCCAACGATGAGTGTAGTCCACTATCTTTACGTGACCGGAGGCATGAAGGTAAGCCCTGGCTCTGACACGCACACCGGCGCGCCTTCCGCGTTTTCTCGGGCGTTTTTTCCCAGGTACAGCATAATGGATGCGGCGCAAGTAAGCTGGTACAGCTGATTCAAAAGGTGGAGGAGGGAAATTATTCTCTTGTCCTCTAGCAACTTGTTTCAGAAATAGTTCATAAGACGCTTTGATGCTAAGAAGTGACTGGCGATCGTACACAAGTATTGCTGAGACATTTCTAAAAATTCCACATAGTAAAACAAACAATATCCAGATCCTAACCGACAGACGTGTCGCCGTTAACACTGTTAGCGCCATCTTGCAATCACTGTTGGGTCCTTAACTCTAGCTTCTCCAGGAGCAACATATGGCTGACCCTGTCAGCTTCAAACCAGATGCTCTCTCCAGGCAGTTCACCCCCACCTAAGACTCCACCATCAGCAACACCATCCTCCCTTCGCCTTGCCTACTTGCAGCGGCTGAGCTAGATATAGAGACTAGGGTGAAGCAGGCCTTGTCCCATGAACCAGGCCCCAGTAATGGACCCCCTAATCGGCTATTCGTCCCACTCACTCTATGCTCCCAGGTCCTGGAATGGGCACATTGCTCCAAACTCTCTTGCCATCCTGGCTCTGCCCGAACCCTGTCCCAAGTCCAGCAGCGTTTTTGGTGGCCAACCATAAAGGAGGATGTCCCCGGCTTTGTGGCAGCTTGTGATGTTTGTCAGCAATATAAACACCTCAACACAGCCCCAGCAGGCCTCCTCAGACCTTTACCAACCCCGCACCGTCCATGGTCCGATATCGCACTTGATTTTGTGACAGGATTACCCCCCTCTGATGGCCACACCTGTATCATGACCGTAGTGGATCGGTTCTCCAAGGCAGCCCACTTCATTCCTATCCCAACACTCCCTTCCACGAAGGAGACTGCAGAACTCATGATCCTCCACGTTTTTAAGCTCCACGGCCTGCCCAAAGATATCGTCTCTGATCGTGGCCCACAGTTCACCTCTCAATTCTGGAAGGCATTCTGTAAGCTCATCGGAGCTACCCCTAGTCTATCTTCCGGATTTCACCCTCAATCCAACGGACAAACTGAAAGGAAGAACCAGGCTCTCGAGGTCGCCCTTAGGTGCATGACCTACCGGGACGTCATTTCCTGGAGCAGGTTCCTGCCTTGGGTGGAATATGCACACAACTCCCAAACCTCATCATCCACTGGCCTGTCCCCCTTCCAGTGCTGCTTGGGCTACCAACCACCTTTGTTTCCTTCCCTGGAGGAAGAAGTAAACGTACCATCAGCACAGCATTTCATCCGACGATGTAAGAAGACCTGGCTACAAGCTAGAAGAACGTTACTACGATCCAGCAGGGCCTACAAGAAACAAGCGGATCGGAGACGTTCTCAAGCCCCAAAGTACAGGGTGGGTCAGAGAGTCATGCTCGCCACCAAAGATATCCCACTAAAGACCATTTCCCGTAAACTCTCTCCCCGATATGTAGGCCCATTCACAATTACCAAGGTCATCAATCCATGCGCTGTCAAACTGTTACTCCCCTCAACCATGCGAAGAATAAACCCCACGTTCCATGTATCCCAGCTACGCCGTCTTGCCTCAAGCCCATTAAAAGACTTGTTTTTAGCTTCAGACCAAGGCTGCATCTCATTGCTAGTCCTGCTCGATCTTAGTGCTGCATTCGACACTATAGATCATAATATTCTCATAGATCGCTTACAAAATTATATAGGTATTCAGGGACAGGCATTAAAATGGTTTAGATCTTACCTGTCTGATCGCTACCATTTTGTAGATCTAAATGGAGAACCGTCTGGTGTAAAGCCAGTGAAATATGGGGTCCCACAAGGGTCAGTTTTAGGACCTCTGTTGTTCTCAATATACATGCTTCCCTTGGGTAACATCATTAGAAGACATGGGATTAGTTTCCATTGTTATGCTGATGATACCCAATTATATATCTCAACTAAACCAGACGAAATACCTAAGTTGTCTAGATTAACTGACATAAAAGATTGGATGACCAATAACTTTCTTTTATTAAATTCAGATAAGACAGAGATATTACTTATTGGCCCAAAAACCAGCACACAACAGCTTTCACAATTCAGCCTGCGCTTAGAAGGATGTACTGTTACTACCAGCTCAGCAGTAAAAGACCTGGGCGCAATATTAGACAGTAACTTGTCTTTTGAAAATCACATTTCAAATATCACAAAAACAGCCTTTTTCCATCTTCGAAATATTGCTAAACTTAGGAACATCTTATCCGTACCTGATGCAGAAAAACTAGTTCATGCATTCATGACCTCCAGACTGGACTATTGTAATGCATTACTAGGTGGTTGTCCTGCATCCTCAATAAACAAGCTTCAGTTAATCCAAAATGCAGCTGCCAGGGTTCTCACTAGATCCAGAAAATATGATCATATAACCCCAATATTATCATCCCTGCACTGGCTACCTGTTCAGTTTAGAATAAATTACAAAATAGTATTACTCACATACAAGGCCTTAAATGGTTTAGCTCCCACATACCTAACCAGTCTTCTGATGCGCTACAATCCACCACGCGCCTTAAGATCACAAAGCTCCGGATTTCTGGTAGTTCCCAGAATTTCAAAATCTACAAAAGGGGGTAGGGCATTTTCATATTTAGCTCCAAAGCTTTGGAATAGCCTTCCAGACTCAGGTTTCTCAGTTCAAAAGTAGACTCAAGACGCATCTTTTTAATCTGGCATACACATAACTCATCCCATAATCTCATACTCCAGTACACCTATACCGAATGGCAACTACGCTAATTCTCCCCATCTGTTCTGTATTTCTCTACCCATCCCGAGGCATCGGGAGATTTTGCCAGCTTCAGTAGACAAAGGCCGACCCTGCGAGGTTCCTGAGGCATCCAGAGAAGGACCAGCTCCAGCTGGATTCAGCTTTATGATGGTTGGAGCTACACATGCTGCTCCTGTGCTTCCAGTGATCCAGACCTCATCTGCCCTCTGCACCTACTGACTCGTCCCTATGCTGAACTGGTCTTCATGTCAATTTAAATAATTTCTGTCATATTGAATTTTCACCTGCACAACACACAAGATGTTATATCATTTCTATCTGTTATCGCCCAAATGAGGATGGGTTCCCTGTTGAGTCTGGTTCCTCTCAAGGTTTCTTCCTAATGCCATCTCAGGGAGTTTTTCCTTGCCACCGTCGCCGTCACCCTTGGCTTGCTCATCAGAGAAATTTCATTCATTCGTCTCATTATTATTATCTGCACATTTTTCTCACACATCCACACTTCCAATTATTTTCTTTTCTATTATTATTATTATTATTATTATTATTTTATTTATTTATTTATTTATTTATTTTAAATTAATTAATTAATGTATTATTATTATTATTTTTTTTTTTGTGTTAAATTTCTTAAATTTTTGTGAAGCTGCTTTGAGACCATGACCATTGTTAAAAGCGCTATATAAATAAAATTTAATTTAATTTAATTGAATAGTGTGCAGGCAATTCTGCTTCTACAATTTTATTTATGGCTCGTATGTTGGGCTTTCTGACAGGAAATATGGGAGTATTACAAGGACTTTTTAGTGGGTATTAATACTTCAGCTTCTAATAACCCATCTATAGTAGGTTTGATCCCTGTTATAGCTTGAGGTGTCAGTGGATATTGTCTTTGATGAGGCAATGTTGCATTTGTCTTATTTTTATTAATGCTTGTCCTCCAGACTTAACTTTTTAAATTTTTTTTTTATTTACCTTTATTTAACCAGGCAAGACAGATTAAGAACAGGTTTCTTATTTACAACTGTGGCCTGGCAAAGGCTGAGCCTTTTTGGGGAAGTAGGGGAACTGATAAAAAAAAACAATTTAAGAAATATAAACGAAATTATGGGAAAAAAATAAATAAATAATAATAATTTATATACATATATATACACACACATACATAGGCACACATGCACATATATATACACACATATGTACAAGCATATGCATATACATACATATACACACATACATACATACATACATACATACACATATAGACATGTGAAGAGTGGAGCAGCAATAAATAAGAGCAGCTAGTCTAAATAACAGCTACAGACGTCTTTAAAGTGGGCTGAGATCCGAGAATGAAAAACAGACTTAGGAACGAGATTGTCCAGTTTTAACGTTTTTTGCAGGTCATTCCAATCTCTAACAGCAGCGTTCTGAAAAGACGACAGGCCGAATGCAGAAGAAGCCTTATGAACTGTCAGCTGAATCAGGTTAGCAGAACGGGTGTTATACCCAGAAGAAAAGGAGTGTAACAGTTCTTGTAGGTAAGGAGGGTACAAACCGAGGAGAGTTTTATAAATGACCATATACCAATGGATTTTACGGCAGGTATACAATGAAGACCAGTTGAGAGAAGAATACAGGATACAGTGATGTGTTTTGAAAGGAGCATTCGATATAAACCGGATGGCAGAGTGGTAGAGAACATCAAGCTTTTGAAGCAGGCCTTTGGATGCTGATCTATAAATAACGTCCCCATAATCAAACATGGGGAGAATGGTCATTTGCACCAGAGTTTTCCTAGCAGATAATGTAAATGCAGAACGCATTCTATAAAGGAACCCAAGTTTTGATTTGATCTTGGTCTTCAAATTATCAATGTGCTTTGAAAAAGACAGGGTGTTATCTAGCCAAATACCCAGATATTTGTATTCAGTAGTCTGTTCCAATGGTGTCCCATCAAGGGAGCAGATACTTGGAAAGCTAGATGAAATGTGACCTTTTTTTCCAAACCACATGACTTTAGTTTTGGAAGTATTTAGCTGAAGATGCAAATTGGAAAAGGTCAGTTGCAATCTATTAAAACTGAGTTGAAGTTGCTGCAAAACTGCAGCAGGAGAAGGACCTGTAGAGTAAAGAATTGTATCATTGGCATAAAGATGGATAAATGAGTCTGTAACAGAATTAGCTACATTATTAATATAAATAGAAAAAAGTGTAGGTCCAAGGATTGATCCCTGTGGGACACCATTGGTGACTGGGAGAGGCTGGGAAAGAAGTTGTTCAGATTTCACAGACTGCACTCTATCACTTAGATAATTAGAAAACCAAGACAAGGATTGGTCAGAGAAGCCAGTATCATAAAGCCTATCAATAAGACGTTTATGATTGACAGAATCAAAGGCCTTGGAACAAGTCAATAAAAATAGCAGCACAGTACAATTTAGAGTCCAATGCAGAATATATATCATTTAAGACTTTAAGAGTTGCTGTTAGACACCCAAACCCAGTTCCAAATCCTGATTGAGCAGGTGATAAGATGTTGTGAGCTTCCAAGTATTCAGTGAGTTGACCCTTTACAAGTTTTTCCAAAACCTTAGAGATACATGGCAAAACAGAAATAGGCCTGTAACAATTGGGATCTGACCAATCGCCACCCTTAAAAAGAGGAAACACTAATGCTGACTTCCAAGCGCAAGGGATTTGCCCTGTGTATAAAGGTAAATTGAATATATCTGTGATGGGGACAGCAATAATAGAGGCAGCAATTTTAAAAAAGACAGGATCCACCTCATCAGACCCAGCAGATTTATTGGAATCTAGCCTGAGCAGTTCATCCAAAACCTCCTCCTCTGAAAAGGACCGCAAAATGAAACTATAGGAGGTGGAAGGAGGTAGTGTAGGATGAGGGAGAGTTGGAGGAGATGCAGTAGAGCAATTAATAGGATTTATAGGTGATGAAGTAGAATTAGAAGAATCAAGGGTTAAACCAGAAGTTATAAAATGCTTATTGAGAAGCTCCAACATATGCTTCTTGTCAGATACTACAGTGTTCTCTAAATAGAGTGAAGGAGGTAGCTTACAAGATGGTTTATTTTCCATCTCCTTTACCGTATTCCAGAATTTTTTAGGATCAGAGCTACTAAGAGAAAACTGCTTCTTAAAATAGTCTGTTTTAGCCTTGCGAACGGCTTGTAAAGATTTATTTCTAAGTTGCTTGAAAACCAAAATATCTGCTGGGGATCTAGATTGTCAAGCCTTGCGCCAAAGACTGTTTTTTTGTTGTAAAAGCATAGTAAGCTCCGCGGTAAACAAAGGACTATGTCGATCCTTTACTCTGAGTCTTTTCATCGGGGCATGTTTGTCAACAACAGCCCTAAAAAACTTATAAAATAAATACCAAGCCTCGTCTACAGTTGGAACCAGACTGATTCGAGACCAGTTAACATCTGCCATGTCATGAAGAAAAGCTTGATCAAAATTTTTAAAAACCCGTTTACAACAGAATCGAGTCGGTTTCTTGATGGAGCAGCCATTTCGAACACATGCAGTAAAACAGTGATCACTAATATCAGAACAAAATACCCCAGAGTAATACTTATGAGGAGAGTTTGTTAAAATTATATCAATCAATGTAGCCTTGTCTATAGATTTGGCATCATACCTAGTGGGGGAGCAGATAACTTGATGTAAATTTAGTGCATCAAATTGTTGAATGACTTTATCGGGTGGTTTAGTCATATCCCAGTTTAGATCACCAAGAAGCACAAATTCAGTTTTAATCAAGGGGGCCAAAACACTGGACAATGTCGTCAGGGTACAGGCCAGGGCTGATGGAGGGCGATAGCAGCCAGCCACTGACAAAGTAAAATTATTAGTGAGTTCAATGTTTAGAACAAGCAAGTCAAATTGCTTGGGAATTGACTTTGATAAGGCAATTGAGCACTTAAGATGTTCTTTGGTGTAAATTGCCACGCCACCACCTTTGGAGGACCTGTCCTGTCTAAACAGATTGTAGCCAGATAAATTTAAGTCAGGATAGGAGATTCTAGGAGATAGATTTTTTTAACCAGGTTTCAGTTATTACCAGGAATTCAGGATTTGAGCTCTCAACCCAAATTTTTAAGTTTGCCATCTTTGGTAAGAGGCTTCTCGAATTTATATGAAGAAACCCCAGGCTTTTTCTGGCACAAAAGTCATTAAAGGACAGGTCATTTAAGGCTGGGTCGGGACCGGGATTAACATGGACATTACCTGAAATCATGAGTAAAAGAACAATTAGAGCCCGGCCTAAAGCTTTTAAAAGACCACATTGTCGACTCTTACCCCTTGATCTTTGCACACAAGATGGTAACTCAACAGACAGACACAAAGTTCTCATAAAATAACAGGAGTACAACCTCTGAGAGATAAAGTGCCGAGAAGAGAACATAACTTGTGTAAATATAAACAAGTCAATATGTCTCCTTACTGAAGGACTACAATGAACAGGAGTAGTGATGGAATAACATGTAAATATCTCACTAGGTATATCGTGATCATGAAAGTGAGAAATTAAATTTAATATAATGCTAAAGGAACATAAAAACAATAAAGATGGTAAAAGCTGCATTGTTCTTGCCATTGAGTAAAAATATATAGATGCAAATGATAACCACAGTTAACGTCAGAATTGTAGCTGAGTTGCTGCCCTTAATAAAAACTAACAATGGTGTAATGAGAAAAATGGAAAACTTGCGACCAGGGAGCCAGAGAATTAGCAGCCGGAGAGCTAGAGATCCAGAGAGCTAGGAGTCGGAGAGCCAGAGAGCTAGCAGCCGGAGAGCCAGCAGCCGGAGAGCCAGAGAGCTAGCAGCCGGAGAGCCAGCAGCCAGAGATCTAGCAGCCGGAGAGCCAGCAGCCGGAGAGCCAGAGAGCTAGCAGCCGGAGAGCCAGAGAGCTAGCAGCCGGAGAGCCAGCAGCCGGAGAGAGACAGAGAGCTAGCAGCCGGAGAGCCAGCAGCCGGAGAGCCAGAGAGCTAGCAGCCGGAGAGCCAGAGAGCTAGCAGCCGGAGAGCCAGAGAGCTAGCAGCCGGAGAGCCAGCAGCTGAAGAGAGAGAGAGCTAGCAGCCGGAGAGCCAGCAGCCGGAGAGCCAGAGAGCTAGCAGCCGGAGAGCCAGAGAGCTAGCAGCCGGAGAGCCAGCAGCCGGAGAGCCAGAGAGCTAGCAGCCGGAGAGCCGGAGAGCCAGAGAGCTAGCAGCCGGAGAGCTAGCAACCGGAGAGCCGGAGAGTCAGTTCATCCACGCTTTTTTTGTCTATATAAACCCCTGCTACACTAATGTACCTATCCCAGTGTTTCACTGGTACTTGAATACCATCATGGTAGAACGTTTTCTCAGTTCACCTCGTCATGATCGGACTGCTTCACGTCTATCCTACATCTGTGGAATGTCTTGTCCATAGTTTCTCTGGGATTGTTTTCAGCAATTCCTCCTCTATTGCTAATTCTTTTTCATCTATCTGCCCTACCATCTTAAATAACATTTGTGTGTGCGATGACAACAGAATGTTACACATCCCCCTCTGAGGGTGTGTTGACAACGTCATGTTCCCATCTATCTCTGTGTGTGTTACCCTCATTCAATCTATTTCTAAAAATGTTATTTTCAAAAATCTTTGATCTTGTGAAATATGTACAGAAGGATTAGAGGTTTGTTCCCATCCAAGTCACTTCAGCTGCTTGCTTGACCATCGGTCCTTATGCTTTGGATTGTATCTTTTCCCCCACTAACAGAGAGAGGTGGGGTACTGTGTTAGGTACTTGATGCCAGTGTTCCATTTGTTCAGTCAGGTGTACATTGATGGCTGCTCCTGGAGCGCCTACAATTATATCTTCTAGCACCACATCAGTGACTATGTTCTAAATCACATCTGACCATAACTGTACATATTCTTCATCTTGACTTCCTTGATCGTAGTACATAGTACAGTGCAATGGCAAGGTTACTCTTTTGCAATCTGGTCGCCATTGCATAATCCATTCTTTCATTGCCTATGCACAATAGCCAATATACTGTATCCAATTTGTTGTGTTTTTCAGTAAGAGCGGTCATATTGTTATGTATAGTCCTTTAGTTTCACATTGAATATTTGCCTTGAGCTTACAGTATACAATAAATCTTTTCCCAGTAGATTAACTGGGGTAGTAGGTGAAAAGAGTAAGGGTGCTGTCATAGTGTTGTCTTCTAGTGTTATTAATTGGGGCTCCGTGAAGTGCAATACTTGGGATAGTCCCGAGAAGCCTGTTGTTTTTTATCGTATTGTTTGAGAGGGGGAGATTTGAGCCTTCACATAAATAAGTTGCACCTGTGTCAATCATGAATGGAATTGGTTGCGATTATTTATAGACACCATTACAGTTGGTTCTTGTTGTGGATGCGGTTGAGACGTACCGCATCTGCTCCCTTTCTGGCTTCTCTGGGCCTCGTCAAGGGACCTGCCCACTGGCTCTGGGGTTGTCCTTCTGCCCATTTTCTTGTAGGTCCATTTTACATCCCTCTCGTCATTTGTGGGCAGTTTCTTCTAAGATGTCCTGCTCCTCCACACTGCCAGTACAGCATGTCTTGACCCCTCGGACCCATTGGTCCTGGGACATTCATTTGTTGTCTTCTTGGTGGCTGTTGATATGGTCCCATCTGGCCCCGGCCTCCATAAGGTCTAGGGCCTGGTCCTTGCGACCTCATAGGTGGATTTTGCCCTTGCTGGTTTCCAAGGTGCACATACAGTACTGTATATCTGAGGGGCTTTAGTTGCTGTTGGTTGTTGTGTTTGCTGTACTGGTCCAGCAGGGTGGAGGGGGGGGGGGTGTCTGATTTTCAGGCACCATTACTGCCGCTTGGACTTGACCTTTTCCTTTCTCTTTTTCCTTTTTCTTTGAAGCTGTTAATTCTCCCAGTTGCATTTTGTATAACTGGGTTGCAATTGATCAGCAGCCTCCTTGGCCTCCTTCTTCTTTTTTCGATGTTGGGCCACATAATGTACAATGTGTGCCTGTACAATGTGTGCCTGTGTTTCCTATGGTAATGTGTTCAGCCCCACTACTCCTTCTATATATATATATATATATATATATATATATATATATATATATATATATATATATAGTTAATTCATGTCTATTTATGATCTAAAAAAATATATCAAAACATAATATGATCTTTTTGAGTTGTGAGTTGTTTTTTTTTATTATTCATAAGACAACCTTTCAGTTTTGTAAATATTCTAGTTATAGTGTGTTAAGTCTTTCTTTAGGTTAAACGGTTTTGAGAATTAGACCATCCAGCTAAGATCAATATTATTAATATTAAACATTTTATTTCTATTAATTCTATGTTTTGCTGGAGAAGTACATTTTAGGCAGAGACATCTCGGTCTTGTTAAATTGTTTTAAACCCCTCAATTGTGCCAATTCCCCCATCCGAAACCGGTTTGATAACTTCACACCTATCAAAGGTGAGAAGAGGGACTGAGCTGTAACTGAGCGCGCTGTCACGTTGTATATACTGTACACACACACACACACACACACACACACACACACAGGCACGTGCAGAGGGGGGCCGGCGGGTGCTTGAGCACCCGCCCCTTTCCTCCAGGATGCCTCAAGTGCCCTTTTTTTTTTTAAAGTGTATGTGCGTATGGAGCCCTGTCTTTGCCCCTCAACAATAAAATTTAACTATTAATCTCAATTTTGCTAAATAAAAGGATCTGGCTTGCATCAGTCACATGCCTGCCATTAATCAATGCTCGCCCTTGAGGGCAGAGCACGCTCGTTACGAGCCGGGTACGAGCACGCAAAGTGCACGCGCATTTTCTGCAGACTGGCCGGTGCGGAGCTGGAGGAGAATCAGGCAAATTAACTGGAAGGTGCAGACTGTAACAAAACAGTAAATAGGGTGTACAGCGCACACTATAGTCTATAACAACAAATGAATTGAAATAAATGAGCGTGCTATTTGTGCAACAGCGCGACAAACATTACCTGTCCTTTTATGAACTGCACAAGTAGTGGTGGTCATTAACTGCTAGCTAACTGGGTAAGGGGGTTACAGGGGGGTCTGTAGCTCTGTGTCCACCGTTTTAGGGAAAATGTTTAGTTTTAAAGTAAGTTACAGTTTTATTTCACTAAAAGCCATCTAATATGGATATCCACATAATTATGGATTATTATATTTATGATATAAAAAAACACTGTTTTTAAAGAAAATATATTAAGTAACAGATAATATTAGGTTTATATTTCAAATTAGATAAAATGCTGATTTTACAGCAGTAAAATTATTGTATCTCTACAGTTTAAACATTTAATAAGCACTGCATGTGTATGTTTGTGTGTTTTATGTGTATAGATTTTTTAAAATTATTACTAATAATATAATAATCAACAGCAACATTGTACGCCATCAGGTAAAACATTGGCTACATTTGCTTTGCATTGTCCCGACCTGATGACAGTCATACAGTATGATGCAATTCCATATTATATTCGTTATGAATGTGAGTTGTTGTTATTCAGCATGTTCTATCTTTTTTAACTTTGAGCACCCGTCCCTTTAAACGTCTCTGCACGGCCCTGTACACACATATATATATATATATATATATTGTCCATTCATGTCTTCTGATGATGGCGACACATTTTTTCGTTTTAAATAATATATGTTGGCATATTCACGAATCAGGACATTCGCATAGTTAACACTATCAGGAAATTAAATTAATTTCAAGACCATTTAAACCGAGGCATTGTCATGTCTTTCATTGTTTTGTAATGAATCGTTTTTGAAAAAGAAAACTGAAAACACTAAATAACCAGAGCTCCGTCGTCTATGCGAGAACGGACGGGATTCTGGAAACTAAAACAAAAACTAAAGATGCTCTCGGGACTTATGGCTTTACTGAGGATTTATAGGAAGAGAGAGAGTAGAATTTGTGCTTTGTGCACTTTAACCCGAGAGCACGCGCTAAACTGATGCGTGTTGCTCTCCCTCACTCTCTCTCCGGTGTCTTAGACAGACAGAGGCTTGGGCTTTGCTTGTGTTCTCCAGCGCGCTTTGTCTTTGGCACTGACACCTTTTACTGGTGCGACCGAATGTCGCGGTATCACGACCCGGCCCGTTCTGAACAGTTTATGTCGTTACATATATATATATATACACAAATACTTTAACAACATACACTTATCATAAATTGCATTTTATATGAATGTTACATATGAGACACGCACACAAACACATACACATTGTTAATTCATGTCTTCTGATGATGTTGACACATTTTTACGTTTTAAATAAGACATGTTGGCATATTCACGAATCAGGACATTCGCATAGTTAACACTATCAGATAGCCTACTATCAGGAAATTAAATTAATTTCAAGACCATTGGCCATGTCTTTCATTATTTTGTACCTGTTAAGGCATTACAAAAACTATATAAGAAACTTTTAAAGCACGAATTTGGGCATCTCATTTCATCATTATGAAAATAACATGAAGCACATATACACACATTCATTATGAAATATCTGATGTAAAACAAAATAAAATTCATGTTTGCTACAGCATTGTAAACAATATTGTTTTAGGTTAACGGTTAACCTTATACACAATTCATTTGTACTTGGTCCGGCTTTTAGATTAGAAAGTCCTTCCATGCGCCATCTGGCGGATATTCAGTGAAGCACAACACATTTATTTTAAATTCCTGAATGTTGCCTCCGGCAAGTCGCGGCACGCCGCACGCTAAATTGCGGCCTCTCGCGGGAAATCACACGCAGTCTTAAAGGCGACATCTGTAGATGTTCTGATAGCACTTAGTCATGCCCCAATGACAAAACCTGCTGACGAAAGACAGTGGGAACTACCACCTGATAAACTACGTTCCACTCGTCCTCTGTAGAACTACTTTTATGCCATTTTCACATAAGTAACCCATCTTTAAAAAAGAATGAAATGCTATACAATTTGCATTTCTCCACTGATTTAAAACATTTTGCCAATAAAGGATCATTGTTTTGAACTTCAATAAGTTTTTCATGAGTGACTGCCAAGGGCAAAATGTTGCCCATTACAACTTCCCTCGCATGGTCACTGGCACCAAACTCGATGCTGTTTACGCTTCAGTGTTTAACACTTCGGTATCACAGGCCACTTCTTATGGCACACTTCTTATGCTCACCATTTTATTTGGGCAGCTGAACATTCACTGCAGCCCTGGGGACTGAACTCATTTCAACTCCTATTGTCTGAAAAACATTTTTATGAGTAAGCACAAACTCGTCTGCCAAGACTGCGGCTTGCGATAGCATTGTCACTTTCTGCTCATTTAAATATCATACCATCCTCTCTGGAGGATATTGTGAGCAATCTTTCTGAAGGTCCTTTGCAATGAACTAATTGTTTTTCAACACTTACCTCCTTAGGAATCTGGGAGCAGCAGGTGATAGCTTCCTCTTTTCTTTTCCTCGTTGTTTGTCTCTTGTCAAACATCTCCATCAACAAATTTCTAGAAAGTCCAGGCATTTGATGTGTTTCTAAATCACATACACCTGAGAAATTTGTGCTCTAATAAGGGATTGTATACAGGAAGTTGAATAAGCCTGAGACAGCAGGAATCATTAAAAGAGGCAATTAATGATTTGTGTTGTTTGTGCAATTTGTTCAAGTTCAAGTATGCTTTATTGTCACTTCAACCATATACAGTTAGTACACAGTGAAACGAAACAACGTTCCTCCAGGACCAAGGTGCTACATGCAACATACATTTACAACATAGATTACCAGAAAACGCTAAACTATCTAACTAAGTGGTCTAGTTAACTGGCTAGCAGAGACAAGACAGACTGACCTAACATAAATTACAACATAAATTAACAAAAACTAACTATCTGACTAAGACTTTATCTACAGGTTTTTTTGTTTTTTTTTAACAGACAGCAGACAAAGTGCACGTGCAAATGTGCAAACAAAAGCAACAAAGTGACAGTGCGACAAAAAACATAACATAACATAATAATAATGTTTTGTGGTGATGAAACAGTAAACATTCTTAGTGTAGCAGCAACAATTAGGAAGTAAAGAAGTTAGTGCAAAAAGTCCAGTAATAATATTGTGCAAAAGAGCATTTATAGGTTAGTGTGTATGATAGTTTGGTGGTGTAGGTCAGTGTGTTTGCGCTTGTGTTGATTAGTCAGTCCAGTCTCAATGATTTGGGGAAGTTGAGTTAAGCTGAGTGATAATGATAATGTTTGTGTGTGCGTGTGAGTGTGTGTTTATCAGTCCAGTCCCTTTTTGTTGAGGAGACGGATGGCTTGTGGAAAAAAGCTGTTGCACAGTCTGGATGTGTGTGCCCGAATGCTTTGGTACCTTTTACCAGATGGCAGGAGGGTGAAGTGTGTGTGAGAGGGGTGTGTCCGATCAGCCACAATACTGGTGGCTTTGCGGATGCAGCGTGTGGTGTAGATGTCCTCAATAGAGGGGAGAGAGACCCCAATGATCTTCTCTGCTGTTCTCACTATCCGCTGTAGGGTCTTGCGGTCCAATATGGCACAGTTCCCAAACCAGACAGTGATGCAGCCACTCAGGATGCTCTTGATAGTTCCTCTATAGAAGGTGGTCAGGATCTGTGGTGGAAGCTGGGCCTTTCTCAGTCTTCTCAGAAAGAAGAGACGCTGTTGGGCTTTCTTGTGCAGGGAGCTGGTGTTGAGGGACCAGCTGAGGACCTTCTCCAGGTGGATGACCAGGAATTTGGTGCTGTCGACGATCTCCACAGAGGAGCCATTGATGCTCAACGGAGAATGGTCGCCTCGTGTCCTCCTAAAGTCAACAACCATCTTCTTTGTCTTGTCAACATTCAGAGACAGGTTGTTGTCTTTACACCAGTCCGTTAGCCTCTGCACTTCCTCTCTGTACGCTGACTCGTCATTCTTACTAATGAGACCCACCACGGTCGTGTCAACAGCAGGGGACTGAGCACACAGCCTTGTGGGGCCCCAGTGCTCAGTGTGGTGGTGCTGGAGGTGCAGTTCCCGATCCGTACTGACTGAGGCCTTCCGGTCAGAAAGTCCAGGATCCAGTTGCAGAGGGAGGTGTTCAGGCCCAACAGGCTCAGCTTTTCGATCAGTTGTTGAGGGATGATCGTGTTGACTGCAGACCTGAAATCTATGTACAGCATTCGTACGTATGTGTCCTTCTTGTCCAAGTGTGTGAGGGCAAGATGGAATGCAGTGGAGATGGCGTCGTCCGATGAGCGGTTTGGTCGGTACGCAAATTGCAGTGGGTCCAGTGAGGGGGGCAGCAGAGTCTTGGTGTGTCTCATGACGAGCCGCTCGAAGCACTTCATGATGGTGGGTGTAAGTGCAACAGGACGGTAGTCATTGAGACAGGACACAGAAGACTTCATGAGCGCGGGTACGATGGTGGTGGCCTTGAAGCACGTGGGAACAACGGCGCTGCTCACAGAGATGTTGAAGATGTCGGTGAGAACATCTGTCAGCTGTTCTGCACATTCTCTGAGCACCCTGCCTCGGATGTTGTCTGGTCCAGCAGCTTTACGTGGGTTGACTCTGCGTAGAGTTTTCCTCACCTCAGCTGTAGTGAGACACAGCACCTGGTCGTTCGGAGGAGGGGTGGTCTTCCTCGCCGCCACATCGTTCTGACTGTCGAACCGAGCGTAGAAGTTGTTCAGCGCATCTGGTAGGGAGCCGTCACTGTCACAGGCAGGTGATGTCGTCCTGTAGTGTAAGCCCTGCCACATGCGCCGTGTTTCGCCGCTGTTACGACCCCCGGTCTAGAGTCCAGTGACGCAACAAAGATTTTTTTAATAAACAAATAAACCTTGCAACCAAGATTTCAGTGCGTGGGTTTTTATTTTTATTTTTACACACACGCACGCACACACACAATACAGGAAGCTCTGTGCTTCAGGATTGGGCCAAAGCCAAAACAATAAACAAAACCCCCCCTCTATCTCCACCCTCAAGCTAACTAAACTACCTCAGAAAAGAATAGAAATCAAAATACAAAAACTAAACTAACTACCTAAGTATCCAACAAAAACACAGGAGAAAACGGGGGACAACAAAAATGGCGCCCAACCCCTACTGCTTCCTTATAACTATATACAAACAAAATAACTAATGTAGATGCGGTCATATTATTTCACTAGTTTTGACGCGTAGCTTTGTCTCAAAGTTTCACTCACACGACAGAAGTCCGATCGCTTTGTCTCTTGTAGTTTATTTTGTCAGCATCAAAGAATCAACACTTCATACAGTCATCTTGAGTAAATCCACTGTGATTACAGACACCAGTTGCTGCATCTTGCAAATCTCTGACTTTTACAACAACCTGTTTGCTGTATCTTGTAAATTACAGTCTTAGCTCACGAATATAACAACACTCTTGCTGTATATATCCACTTACGGGAGCTTACGGTTACAACAACCTAGTTGCTGTATCTTACATTCCCAGCTTACGGTCAAAAGCTTGTGTTTCCGTAGCCTTCCGCATCTAAACTGAACTCTCAATCATATCACAGTCACACAAATGCATGTAATAGTAGAATGACATCACAGACCAACCTACGATTATCAACTTATGATGCATGACTAAGAAATATAAAGCTTATGGCTTATGTAACAAACTTAATGCTTAATGCATTACTAATGAATAGAACAAGGTAGAATAAATGAAATAACAAATAAAATAAAATAAACACAACAACAAATTCATAACAAGTACGATATGGCACTTACATTCCAGCCCCTAATTGACAGGCATGGAGACTGACAATTACAATTTTGTGTTTTTTTTTTTTTGATAAAGCCATGAAATCAAACATTCTTAACCTTCTAAAACGTTTTAAATCTTTTAAGTGTGTGATATTTATCTCCGATGTTTATATTTGCATATCAAATTTCATAACATATTACCACACATTTAACAGTCCATTTCACATATGAGGCACAGCTTGTCGATGGGTCTTTCCAGAGTGTTGGTCTTGGTTTTAACTAACACACGTCTCACCAGTCCCCCTTTGTCGGGGAACACTTTTGTGGTTCGTCCCATGACACATGAATTTCTTGGAGAAGACTCATCAGTTATTAAAACTATATCTCCAAGCGAGAGTTTTTTTTTGTTTTGAAACCATTTTTGCCGTTCCTGGAGCAAGGGCAAGTATTCACGTACCCATCGCTTCCAGAGCAGGTCTGATATGTACTGAATCTGCTTCTCCCTGCGACGTGCATAGATGTCTACCTTTTTGAAAAATCCAGAGGGCAGGTTTGGCTGTTTTTTCATCAGCAGCAGGTGGTTTGGTGTCAGAGGTTCCATTTTAGGCGAGCAGCTGTTTCTTTTCACAGATGCCTTTCGTTTTGGCTGTGTGCGAATTCCCTGTTTGAATTCTGCTGCTGCTTCACCCTTTTGCAACGTGAGACGTTCTTCCTTAAAATTTTTTTCTTTGAGTGAACTTAATGATTTCGTTTTCTGCTCTTGTTAGGTCTTGAGCTTTTAGAGACTTGTGATTTTCTGTCTTTGGGTCATCTACTTGTGTTTTAACCCTTTCTGTTTTTTGTTTGAGCATGTCTCTGATGCGAAGGATCAACGGATCTTTTTAACTTGTGCCAGTCAGAGTGATGATTAATCAGTTTACTCACTGTGTCTGTGTCTGTGCATTTTGTAATGCTCACAATATTCACTAAAGCTGAGAGCTTAACTTCATCAGCATTTTCATCAAAATTTTCTTTTATTGATGTGTCATGAATATTTTCAGGCCATTTGCACTCTGCTTCTTTGAGAAAGGAGGGACCATGGATCCAGTTAATATTTTTCATGAACTTTTCACAGGATACCCCCCTGGAGGCAGAATCAGCTGGGTTTTATGGGGTATCAACGTACCTCCATTGCTGTGACTTGGTTGACTCTCTTATAATGGCGATTCTGTTGGCCACAAAGGTTTTAAAACAAAGTGTTTCATTATCAATGTATCTCAAAACAGTTGTACTGTCAGTCCAAAACATAGAGTCCAGCAATTTCAATTCTAGCTGTTCTTTCAACATTTTGTCATTTTTTATAGCGACCATTGCCACAGTCAGTTCCATTCGTTGAATGGTGGTTTGTTTCAGGGGTGCTACACGGGAATTCCCCATCATGAATGTAAGTCCTTCAGTGTTTACTAACCTGAGGTATGAGACAGCTCCGTATCCCATTTCACTTGCATCCGAGAAGTGGTGGAGTTGTGCTGTAGCTGTAACTCCGAAGTCGGCTGGTTTTATGCACCTTGCTATGCTGAACTCGGACAGTCGGTGCAGCTCTTGCAGCCAGGTTTTCCATGCTGTTGCAAACTGCTCGGGAATGTCATCATCCCAGGCAAGTTTTTCTTTACATAGCTGTTGCATTGGAATTGTAGCTGGCAGTGTGGCAGGTGGGAGAAAGCCTAACGGGTCGTATGTTGAGCCAGTGACTGACAGAATTCCTCTTCTTGTCACAGGTCGTTCCTTTAAACTAATCTTAAACTTGAACATGTCTGAATCAATGCACCACAGCACCCCCAGAGCTCTCACTATGGGCAGTGCATCTTTACTCAAGTCTAAGTCTCTCATGTCTTTGATCCTTTCACTCTCGGGAATGACAGTCAGTAGGGCACGGCTGTTGCTTGCCCATTTAGTGAGGTTGAACCCTCCGCTTGTACAGAGACTTGTGAGATCATTGTATAGGGCGACTGCTTGGTCATAACTCGAAACGGATTTCAGGCAGTCGTCTACATAAACGTTTTTAGGCACTGTATTGACTGCCACAGCAAATGCATTGCTGCGGTTTTCTTCTGCTGTCATTCTGAGGGCGAAGTTAGCAACACTAAGCGACGATTTTGCACCGAACAGATGAACTACCATTTTGTATTCAACTAAGTCTTGGTTCACATCTCCATTCGGCCACCATAGGAAGCGCAGCAGATCTGTGTCCTTCTCGGGGACTTTCACGTGATAGTACATGGCTTCTACTGTGTCCTTTTTCTTGGACTTTATTTTAACGGGTACAATGGGGAGGATGCAATTACCTCCAGCCCCAGTGAGCGCATTTGATTCATGACTCACTGCAGTTAGTGTATTTGTTGTGTCACTTTCAGTTTCGTTTCTACGGGCGCTCGTAACTGACTGCGCCGTGTCTGGCACTGCTATGTGTAGCATGCTTGGATGTGGCTTTGAACACAATGAACATGTAATTTTTCTTGTACAGTCTTTCCACAAATGACCCTTTCTTAAACATCCAAAACAGAATCCGTTTCTTTTTAAGAATTCTACTTTGTCTTTGTATGTCTTATCATTAAATTGGAAGCAATCGTCTAAGATATGCTCCCCTTTGCAATGTGCGCACGGTTTAGTGAAAGCGCTGACAGGTAATGTACCGGCATTCTTCATTGTAATCAAGTCTTTGTGAATTTTACCAACCTGTCTGTCCTCGGTTGCGACGCTGACCCTGGGTTCTCCTTGGCCCCTTTGTTTGGGTCCTTGAAGGGATGTGTGACTGGGTTTTCTGTCGCTGGTTGCAGGTCTGTAGAGTGCGCGCTGCTCAGGTGCGCGTTGCTCGATTCAGTGACTGCGCTCTCGTTCGCAGACTGCGCTCGGCTGTTGCATGTTGAGTTGGAAGGGTGAGAGTGCGCGCTGCTCGGGCACGCGCTGCTCGATTCAGTGAGTGCGCTCTTGTTTGCAGGCTGCGCTCGGCTGTTGCATGTTGAGTTGGAAAGATGAGAGTGCGCGCTGCTCGGGCACGCGCTGCTCGAACGCGCGCTGCTCGATTCAATGAGTGCGCTCTTGCTCTTGGGCGATCGGCTGTCGTATTTGCGATCTTGACGTTGAAGCACTCTTAATTTGGCATCATGCATAGCGAGCGCCGTTTTGGTTTCCAGTCTTTCTCTTTTTGCTTTTAGTTGCACTTTCTCCATTTCTAATTGGAGACGTTCGTCCAAGGTTGCAGCTTTTGCTAACAGAGCTGCTCTGTCGGCTTCTTCTTTCTTTAGTAGGGCTGAGGATGATGTAGAAGTTACAGACCTTTTGGATGCTGCCGTTATCAGTGACATGCTGATGCCCGGCGAGACATCTCCGCGTGTTCGCGACGTCACAGAGTGGCCCTTAATGTCCTTGGTGTCCGCTATCCAGCGACGCACCTTAGCTATGAATTCTGTGCGGCCTAGAGCCTCAGGTGTGCCGCAAGTGACCTGATCGCTTGTCACTTGCGGCGTTGTGTTCGTCTTTACGAGTGTACACAAACACATCAACGTTACTTCTCATGAAGTTCTCTCTTCTGTACTCAGTTTCAACGATGTCTAACTTACGTGCATAGTTCATAGGTGTCTTTAATGCAGTAGACGTTGCATTCAGTCGAATTCGCTTGCCTTTTCTTGCATCCAGCGCCTCGTTGAGGTTCTTTCTGTTCGTCTCGTGGAGCGCCGTTAGGCTCCCCAGCCAAGTGCTGGGAGCGTTGTCCTCGTTGTTCGGCATGGTGAAGTTCAAGGCGCGCTATTCTCTTTTACTTTCCCTTTCAGCGTTCACTTGTTTTCGTTCAAACAGCGGAAAGGTTTTGACTTTATGTAGATGCGGTCATATTATTTCACTAGTTTTGACGCGTAGCTTTGTCTCAAAGTTTCACTCACATGACAGAAGTCCGATCTCTTTGTCTCTTGTAGTTTATTTTGTCAGCATCAAAGAATCAACACTTCATACAGTCGTCTTGAGTAAATCCACTGTGATTACAGACACCAGTTGCTGCATCTTGCAAATTACAGTCTTAGCTTACGAATATAACAACACTCTTGCTGTATATATCCACTTACGGGAGCTTACGGTTACAACAACCTAGTTGCTGTATCTTACATTCCCAGCTTACGGTCAAAAGCTTGTGTTTCCGTAGCCTTCCGCATCTAAACTGAACTCTCAATCATATCACAGTCACACAAATGCATGTAATAGTAGAATGACATCACAGACCAACCTACGATTGTCAACTTATGATGCATGACTAAGAAATATAAAGCTTATGGCTTATGTAACAAACTTAATGCTTAATGCATTACTAATGAATAGAACAAGGTAGAATAAATGAAATAACAACAAATAAAATAAACACAACAACAAATTCATAACGAGTACGATATGGCACTTACATAATATATATATATAACACTATATATACAATATTTACAATAAGAAAGAAAACTATGTACAATAGCGGGAGGAACACTTCCATCCACGCTTACACAAAGAAAAGAAAAAAAAACACCAAAACAAAAAGGGAAGGAGAGAGCGCAGGGCGCGACACACAGGCACTCTCTCCAACCAAACAAACAAACAATAACTCACACACAGTCAGTCACTCAACCAGTCAATCAAACAACCAAACAATCACACAATCACAGTCCAACAATTCACCAATCCAACAATCCACAATCACTAAGCACGGAAGTCACACACAAGGCATAAGTCGCGCATTTCCTGCTTTCACCCGCCAGCTTAAAAGGACGCGCAGATCCACGGCCAACCAATCGCGGCGCACGTCACGGCCCATCGGGGCGGGGCTTCCTGTGAGAAGGAGAGCGAGAGAGAGAGAAAGGGGAGAGAGATCGCGCACGCGCCGCCACCCGCTGTCGCGCATGCGCACATACGTGCACTACACACACACCTGCACGTAACACCGCTGTCTATGAAGTGATTGTGGATTCTCTGGGCATGTGTGCGCTTCGCCTCTCTGATGGCCCGAAAAAGTTTGGCCCTTGCTCTTCTAAGCGCCACCTTATCTCCTGCTTTGAAGGCAGAGTCTCGGGTCCTCAGAAGTGCACGCACTTCCGCAGTAATCCACAGTTTCTGGTTGGATCGTGAGATGATGCTCTTGGAGACAGTGACGTCATCGGTGCACTTGTTGATGTAGCTGGTCACTGATGACGTGTACTCCTCCAAGTCAGTGTAGTCGCCGTAAGTTGCAGCCTCCCTAAACATGTTCCAGTCAGTGCTCCAAACAGTCCTGAAGACCAAAGATGGCTCCTGCTGGCCAGGTTTTCACCTGCTTCAGAACCGGTTTTGAACGGCTGACGAGTGGTCTGTATGCTGGAATTAACATGACTGAGATGTGGTCTGAGTAGCCGAGGTGGGGGCGGGGCTCTGCCCGATATGCACCGGGGGTGTTTGTGTAAACAAGATCCAGCGTGTTTTCCCCTCTCGTAGCAAAGTCCACATACTGATGGAATCTAGGAAGCACTGACTTGAGATTTGCATGGTTGAAATCTCCAGCAACAATAAACAGTAACAGGGTGTGTATTTTGCAGTTCACTGATCTTTGTATACAGTTCCCATAGCGCTTCCTTAGCATTAGCGCTAGGTGGAATGTACTGTACACTCCGATAATGAAAACAGTGGTGAATTCCCGTGGTAAATAAAAAGGTCTGCATCTAACAGTCACAAACTCCACCAGCGATGAACAATAACTAGAAACTAGCACAGAGTTCTTGCACCATTTCGCATTGATGTAAACACACAAGCCGCCACCGCGAGCCTTACCGCACAGAGCTGCATTTCTGTCGGCGCGAAACGAGGCTAGCCCATCTAGCTGAATAGCGGCGTCCAGTACTCTGTCGCTGAGCCATGTCTCCGTGAAAACAAAGACACAGCAGTCTCTAACCTCACGCTGTGTAGCCTGCTGGAGTCGGATGTAATCCAGTTTATTATCCAGGGAGCAGACGTTGGATAAGATGATGGACGAGAGAGCCGGCCGGCTAGGGTTTGTTTTTAGCGGAGCAAGCCAAGTGCGCATAGCATTTCCCGCAGCCCATCTTGGATGTCGTTAATCGGGTTATTTAGGTTGAAAAGTGTCTGGCTGTTGTATGTATGGACACCAGTTGCGACGATATCCATACATAGAGTAAAATAAACACGTTACACACAAAACATAAACAACGTAGCACCATTTTGGCTCCGGAGCGGCTGCTGCGTGCTACTGCCGCCCCGCCATCTTTGTGTTGAATATGGAAAAATTACTTGCTATGTTAGTTGTGTTGAGCTATTTAAATTCTTTTAATGATTTTGTTTTACTTGAGTTGCAAGTTGTGAATTGTAATTTGCGAGTTTGGCCAAAAAATTTATTTTCAAAGGGGGTTGAATAATGTTGAGTGCAACTATATATGTTGTTTGCCTGAGGTTCTAGTTGCCTAAAACTAAAACATACTATGATCATATAATTTCAGATTTTGCCACAAAAATACATAGAAAAAGAGGGGTACTACATTTTTAGGCATGACTGTCATTAGTTTGAATGTGAACTACACCATGTTCCAAATTATTACGCAAATGATATCTTTCCCTGATTTTCATAATTAGTCAATGCAAATGACAGTCAGTATAATTTTCAAGTCATCAACCATTAGGGTATAATTAGAATTTTATTGAACAAACCACCTAATGATAACAATATTTATTTTTAAAAAAAACTGAAAATGCACTGATCCAAATTATTATGCACAACAGAGTTAAAACTTTTTATAGGTTGTATATCTCTAGACGCGGAAAAGCCTTTGACAGAGTTGAGTGGAAATTTTCTGACCTGGGTAAAACTCTTATATACTTATATACAAGCTAGGTAGAGGAACTAGACAGGGCTGCCCCCTGTCCCCTTTACTATTTGCAGTGGCAATTGAACCCTTAGCTATTCTGTTGAGATCAAATACAAATATACTCGGTATTTCTAGAGGTAACAGAGAATATAAACTGTCACTATATGCGGATGACCTGCTTTTATTTATTACAGATCCCCATAAATCTCTCCCCCATATTATGACTGTTCTTGAACATTTTAGTTACATGTCAGGATATAGACTCAACCTCTCTAAAAGCGAGCTATTTCCCATAAATTATTGCAGTAGCCTCTGATAAATTTACATATTTAGGGGTGAATATTTCAAACAATATATCCAAGCTATTTAAACTTAACTTTACCCCCATTCTGGAACAAACCCTTAAAAATGGTCTAACCTCCTCACTTCATTTATGGGCAGGATCAATATTATTAAGTTGAATACGCTTCCTAATTTCTTATATTTATTTCAAACTATACATATCTATATTAAGAAATCTTTTTTCTCCCATTTAAATAAAATAATTTCATCTTATATTCAATTCAATTCAATTCAATTTTATTTATATAGCGCTTTTAACAATGGTCATTGTCTCAAAGCAGCTTCACAAAAATTAAAGAAATTTAACAAATCATAATAATAATAATAATAATAAATAAATAAATAAAATAATAATAATAGAAAATAAATAAATAAAAACAAATAATAATAATAATTATAGAAAAGAAAATAATTGGAAGTGTGGATGTGTGAGAAAAATGTGCAGATAATAATGAGACGAATGAATGAAATTTCTCTGATGAGCAAGCCAAGGGTGACGGCGACGGTGGCAAGGAAAAACTCCCTGAGATGGCATTAGGAAGAAACCTTGAGAGGAACCAGACTCAACAGGGAACCCATCCTCATTTGGGCGACAACAGATAGAAATGATATAACATCTTGTGTGTTGTGCAGGTGAAAATTCAATATGACAGAAATTATTTAAATTGACATGAAGACCAGTTCAGCATAGGGATGAGTCAGTAGGTGCAGAGGGCAGATGAGGTCTGGATCACTGGAAGCACAGGAGCAGCATGTGTAGCTCCAACCATCATAAAGCTGAATCCAGCTGGAGCTGGTCCTTCTCTGGATGCCTCAGGAACCTCGCAGGGTCGGCCTTTGTCTACTGAAGCTGGCAAAATCTCCCGATGCCTCGGGATGGGTAGAGAAATACAGAACAGATGGGGAGAATTAGCGTAGTTGCCATTCGGTATAGGTGTACTGGAGTATGAGTACTGGGATGAGTTATGTGTATGCCAGATTAAAAAGATGCGTCTTGAGTCTACTTTTGAACTGAGAAACCGTGTCTGCTCCCCGAACACTGTCTGGAAGGCTATTCCAAAGCTTTGGAGCTAAATATGAAAAAGCCCTACCCCCTTTTGTAGATTTTGAAATTTTGGGAACTACCAGAAGTCCGGAGCTTTGTGATCTTAAGGCGCGTGGTGGATTGTAGCGCATCAGAAGACTGGTTAGGTATGTGGGAGCTAAACCATTTAAGGCCTTGTATGTAAGTAATACTATTTTGTAATTTATTCTAAACTGAACAGGTAGCCAGTGCAGTGATGATAATATTGGGGTTATATGATCATATTTTCTGGATCTAGTGAGAACCCTGGCAGCTGCATTTTGGATTAACTGAAGCTTGTTTATTGAGGATGCAGGACAACCACCTAGTAATGCATTACAATAGTCCAGTCTGGAGGTCATGAATGCATGAACTAGTTTTTCTGCATCAGATACGGATAAGATGTTCCTAAGTTTAGCAATATTTCGAAGATGGAAAAAGGCTGTTTTTGTGATATTTGAAATATGATTTTCAAAAGACAAGTTACTGTCTAATATTACTCCCAGATCTTTTACTGCTGAGCTGGTAATAACAGTACATCCTTCTAAGCGCAAGCTGAATTGTGAAAGCTGTTGTGTGCTGGTTTTTGGGCCAATAAGTAATATCTCTGTCTTATCTGAATTTAATAAAAGAAAGTTATTGGTCATCCAATCTTTTATGTCCTGGACACACTCAGTTAATCTAGACAACTTAGGTATTTCGTCTGGTTTGGTTGAGATATATAATTGGGTATCAGCATAACAATGGAAACTAATCCCATGTCTTCTAATGATGTTACCCAAGGGAAGCATGTATATTGAGAACAACAGAGGTCCTAAAACTGACCCTTGTGGGACCCCATATTTCACTGGCATTACACCAGACGGTTCTCCATTTAGATCTACAAAATGGTAGCGATCAGACAGGTAAGATCTAAACCATTTTAATGCCTGTCCCTGAATACCTATATAATTTTGTAAGCGATCTATGAGAATATTATGATCTATAGTGTCGAATGCAGCACTAAGATCAAGCAGGACTAGCAATGAGATGCAGCCTTGGTCTGAAGCTAAAAACAAGTCGTTTGTAATCTTAACTAGTGCAGTTTCTGTGCTATGATGGGGCCTGAAACCTGACTGAAATTCTTCAAGGATGTTGTTATCCTGCAAGAATGTGCAAATTTGAGCTGATACTACTTTTTCTAGTATTTTTTATATGAACGGGAGGTTTGAAATCGGTCTGTAATTTGTTATTTCATTTGCGTCCAAATTAGATTTTTTAAGAAGCGGCTTAATAACTGCTAACTTGAAAGGTTTAGGGACGTGACCTAGATGTAATGAAGAATTAATAATGTTTAGGAGTGGCTCTCCAACCGTAAGCATCACTTCTTTTAAAAATCTGGTTGGGATTGGGTCTAACAGGCACGTTGTTGATTTAGCCGAGGTGATGAGTTTATACAGCTCTTCCTGTCCTATACCTGTAAAGCAGTGAAAATCTAAATGTGAAGCTATAGGCTGAACTGGATCGTGAGATACTATTAGAGGTTGAACCTCCATTATTTTCTTCCTGATATTATTGATTTTTTCATTAAAGAAGTCCATAAAGTCTTCACTTCTAAACTGTGATGGGATACTCTCTGCGGGCATCTTAGGTTTTGTTAGGCGAGCCACTGTACTAAATAAGAACCTGGGATTGTTTTGGTTTCTTGCTATCAGTTGGCTAAGATGCTCGGTCCTAGCAGTTTTTAGAGCCTGTCTATAGCTGCACATACTGTCTTTATACGCAATTCGAAAAAATTCTAATTTAGTTTTCCTCCATTTTCGCTCGAGGTTACGGGTTGCTCTCTTTAGGGCGCGAGTATGACTGTTGTACCAAGGTGCAAGTGTTTTATCTCTGACTTTTTTTAATCTGATGGGAGCAACAGTGTCTAATGTACTGGTAAGTATAGTGCCCATGCTGCTAGTCACTTCATCTAGATCATCTGCATTTAGGGGTCTAATAAGAAATTGGGACAGATCCGGCAGATTACTTGTGAATCTGTCTTTAGTAGTGGGATTCATATTTCTAACAGATTAATAACGTGGGGAGACACAGCTAATCTGTTCTACGGGTAGAGTATATGTCAGGAGGTGATGATCTGTGATATCATCACTTTGAGGTATGATCTCTATATTAGAGACATCTATACCATGGGATATAATTAAATCTAGCGTATGATTAAAGCGGTGAGTTGCTCCAATTATATTTTGCTTAACCCCAAAGGAATTTAGTAAATATATCTGGAACAAGAAACCCCCCAGAATACGTCTACAATATCTCCAAAAACCCAAAGAGGGTGGGGGAATGGCGCAACCAAATTCTGAATTCTATTACTGGGCCTGTAACTTGAGGGCTCTGACGTACTGACGGAATTCGCTCTACACTAATCAGGCACCAGATTGGGTTCAGATAGAATCAGCTGCCTGTCTCTCCTCTTCACTCCCAGCTCTCCTGTTTGCACCTTTGCCATTAGGTCTAGACTCCCAATCCCTACACCCAGTAGTATGGAACTCTATTCAAATTTGGAATCAGATCCGCAAATTCTTTGGCTGGCAGAGAGCTTCAGTATTTACCCCAATTGCCAATAATCATAGATTTCCTCAGCCTTTAAATGACCAAGCATTCTTAATATGGCAAGAAAAAGGTATTTTAACATTTAAAGACCTCTTCATTGATGGATGTTTCCTATCTTTCACTCAGTTAGAATCCCAGTTTAAGCTTCCCAAAACGCACTTTTTCAGGTATTTACAGGTGCGAGATTTCACACGCAAGAATTTTCCCTCTTTTCCAGCATTACTTGAACAAAATCCTATTGATTAGCTCCTTCCTGACGCCGCTTTTATACTTTAAAAATGCCTTATTTATTATAAAAGATAATTAAAAATCGAAAAAGGAATCG